>JAQGCA010003067.1:0-12512 GCA_034698945.1 Protaphorura quadriocellata | reverse complement strand
CTACAAAATTATCCGTTTTATATTAAATTTGAACAAAGCTGTGCATGTGTAATATCCGTAATGGGTGGTAGTGGGTGGAATTTTCTGGAATTTTCTGGAAGGAAGATGGTTAGGGGGTCGGCATCGTCCCCCGATGGTTCCGTAGTGGGTGGTAGCGGGTGGAATGTTCTTGTTAGGGGTTAGATTTGTATGGGCTGACAATGGGCGTAATGTTCTTTATAAGGTAGATGGGGGTCCGAGGTGAGGCAGACAGGGGAGGAAAGCAAGTCCCACCCCTCAGCGGGCTCTAATCCAATCAAAACATGCGTGGATGACACGTAGGATCTCAGATTATAGTGATATTTAAGTTCTAAATCCGAGGATTAGTGTGTAGCATGCATACGTACATAAGTAGGTGACACATATTCAAGTATTCCCGGGAGATAAAAACTTGAAAAAAATAAATCTCAATACAGGAGTGCATGGAGATTGCGTGCCCTCCTATGTTAAATTCTACATGGAAGACATGGAGAAACCGATTTTTCAACGAAAAGTGGAAAAATAGTTTTGAGGTATAGAGTGACCTCTAGGATGACCTCGTAGGTCATGGAGAGTATCGTCATCATTTTTCTCTCGTAAAAGTAGAAGAATAATTTTTTATTTAAAAAACTTGGAAAAATTCTCAATACACGAGTGCATAGAGATTGCATGCACTCCTATGTTAAATTCTACAACATGTAAGACATGGGGTAAACGATTTTTTTTTTGATGAAAAGTAGAAAAATAATTTCGGGGTATAGATTGACCTCCGGATGACCCCACGGATCAAGCTAGTGAGCACCTTAATTTTACAGTATACGTGGAGGGATTCTTAATTAGTAATTAACTTTTAATTAATTACCATTTAAATTAATTGTTTTAAGCTTACGCGTCGGGAGTGTGATGAGTATTATTATATACGGAGATGATTTGTTGATTTGATGGTGGGATTTGATAATGTAATTAGTAGATATGGAGTTTTCACTTGAACTCTGCTGTGAAGACTGTGCCGGTGGTTGGATTTTCACTCTGGCTTAAATACTGGAGAAAATAAGTGAAAAAACGTTTTCTCTTTGGTTTAGTACTTGGGTCGGATCTAATATATTTGACGGCGAAGGAATAAAAGTGAACCCGACCTTACCTTTTTGTACACCTTTCGGTGACAGGGGTTAAATTTATTGGGTATTTTATTGCCATCCTTAGCGGGTTGGGTCTGGGATTTCTATACAAATACCCATACTCGTGTTTTATGCGGTAAGACCTTTTTATAAAAGATTTCACAATATATTGAGGAAATGTGCGTGAGAACGGACGAGCGAGGCTAAGGGTAAACCTCTGACAAAGGAACGACCCTTTTCACCGATAAAAACCCTACAATAAAAATGTGCCCTTTTTTCATTGACGTGTATTTTAACGATCATACGTCCTTTATACATTGGTTCATTTCATAACATCTGTTTATGCGTTAGCCTTACAGAATATGTGCAAATCGCTCACATTTAAAAATTACAGGGTGGAGCATTGTATGCTCGCAACGTTAAAAGTACTCGCCCCCAACACAGACCTTATGACCGTCATGCCTGTAACGCTAAAGGCGCCCGTGCCAACACACAGGGCGTGCCATCCCCATAACTTTACAGTACGCACCCATAGCTCCAACGTTAAACGGACGCGCTCCAATACACAGGGTGGACTAGAAATTAGACGCGTCATGCCTTGTACCCTTCCTTTGTCCCCACTCTTGTACATCCTCTTAACGCCTTCTTGATACCCTTCCCTGGCGCTATCCTCCCACGCTAATTAGGACCATCCTCCCATACTAATTAGCGCCATCCTCCCACACTAATTAACACTACGTTAATTAGTAGTTAGTGCTACCATTGTTTAAAGGCCACTCAAATATTCGCGAATACATTTTTGCATATGCAAAAACCGGGAGGTGTGTGGGGTGAGAATTGATTTTTTGGCCTTAGGAAGGTACCACTTGTGGTACCTTCCTTAGGCCGAAAAAATTAAGTCTCCCCCCACCACCTCCCCCCTACTAACGGTAATAGCCAGCCATAATAATGTTTAACTTCCGAAACAAACAACAACAAAAAACTAATTGACCGCTTGCAGCGTAGACAGAGTTCAAATCAAACCTGGCGTTTAAAATAAGTGTTAGGGTCACTCATCGAAATGCAGTAGGATTAGGATTAGGATATAAAAGAAACGGTGGCGATCGCCTCCGACAGGTATTAAAAATATCGCGCAGGGACGACAGTAGAGAGATTTTGACGCAGGTCAATGTTTCATGGAGACGACCTCTAGTATTGGCATCGGTTTGGACGTCGTTCTTTTCATTTTTCAAATCAAGCTAATTAAGTTTTCATTTCATATATTATACACATTTACTACATAGTAATCAAAACGTGCGACGGTGAAGATTTTTGAATTTATTACTTCCATTTTCTTAATTTGGTCGCCCTTTGAGTACTTAATGCGCATTCTTTCTTAAGGATAAAGTTCAGTCAAGTTTTGCTGTCCATTTCCATTTAAGATGTTCTAATTATACATACTAACCTCACTCAATACTTAAGTCCTTGCAACAAAATAACAATCAAGCTATAAGGAATTGAATATTCATGTGGCGACGTCATAAATTCACGTGTATAGCTCAATAGTCCAACTGATTGACAACACTTGGTTTTGCCAAAGCAGATCGAGCAAAAAATAAAAGCAATCCAAATGATTCCTTTCAAATTCTACTCTTGAATTTTTGACAACTCCCATCATCATTATCATTCCACCATAAACAACAACCCTGAACCATGAGGATTGTGCATTGTTTAGACTTTCTTTTCGTTACAATACTAGAACCTACACTAATAATATTATTTATATGTCATTGCAATTGATGCTTGCTACTTCCAAGGTACAAAAAAATTGCAAAAATGCAATTGTATTGGCATTCGCTAAATGAGTGAAACTGAAACTCATGCTGGTGACTTCTGAGTGACTGATGACAAATGTAATAAGAAACTATGTTACATCTGTATGCATGTCCAAAAAAGTGCTTCATCATTCCATCTTTATATTTTAAGGGTTCCAAGGGTGTGTCAACCATGTCAGTACAAATGTTAAAAGATTATTGATTACGACTCTCACATGATGCTCCTCCATCCAAATATCAGAATAAAGTGACATGCAAAAATGTTTCAAAAAAAATATGTCCCTGCTTTAATGGCCCACAGACAATTAAGAATTTGATTATGTGCCCGACATTAGAGTTTGAAGTGTTTTCAAATGGTTTTCCAATGTAATGTAATGTGAAGTATTGTCTGGCAGTTCGCCTAAGTTGTAGAATTTTTCTTCAATTTTTGTCTGCTGAGATGATTGGGTCTCGCGTACATCCGACACTACGTCATAAATCCACTATAACTCCCAATTATCTGTACGACCGGTCGTCTGACGCAGGTTCGATCTACATAAGGTATTTATATTGTGAGGTCACAGATGTACAGACAGGGAAATGGGACCCATTTATAGCATTAATAAACGTAACGTAGCTTTTGATTTTGGTTTTCGTATCAGATCCATGTTATGGTCGAAATAAATAGATGGAGGATGATCAGATCATTTGAAAAATTCCTATGATGAGTCGACAAATCTTCACACATTTGAATTCACTATAATTCTCAAAACGTTGCATAAAATGATCTGATCCTGTGAGACGCATAAAAAGCATCCGAGTCCTTTGAAAACATCGCCAAATTTATCGCCCACATTACTCTTTTGTATGGCTGATTGAGTTGACGTCAAATGTGCTTGTGTTTATAACTTTTATGTACCCAGTCTTGTACTGACTCGATAACTGTGATTTTAATGGCAAAAAAGATAAATTATTTTATGCCAAATTTACACCCTCCCCCGAGAACCTATATTATAAAATTAATACCGTTTACCTACACCCTTTTTTGTAGATTCGATTAGTTTTCAATTTATTTCGTGTCTACATATTTGGAATGTAATAAATAACCCCATGTAAATAATCCTCCTGGACTACCAATAAGTTTCTTCTGACAAACTATTTTTAGAACTGTTGACCATATATTCGATTGGTCAAAACGAGGGATACCAATGACATCTTGGCAGTAGCAGTAGTACTTTATTATGAACTTTTTGTTCAGAAATGTCGCAAAGAAAACTTGGAAATTGTACTTCTCAACTTTTCATTATAATTAGAAATATTACTTCAACATTTCTATTATGACATTTTTGAACTGGTATTTCTTATGTCAAAGGAGAACATGTTTTTATAAAACACAGCAAGATGACCGGCTCGACCTTCTTCATAAGCTCCTGCCTCAAAGAGGAATATCTTAAATTTCTTACGAAAAGTGCAATATTGAGATAATTTATTATGTAGTTAATATCATTATTTGATTCTTAATGTGAATTCGGAGTAATTTGAAGACTATTGCTATTCTCTTCTTAAACAATAATGAGACTACTGACAAATCGAAAATTGAAACGGTTCAAAAACTCCTTTATTGTTCAGTCTAAATGAATTTTATTTTGTAAATATTTCAATACATGAATATTTTATTCACCGTTCTCAGTAAACATGAACCAATTAACTGTTGTAAATGTGGACAAAATTATTCGAATTTTCACAAAAATAGGATTCAGTTTCGGCAATCAGTAGCCATCGTTATTCCACTCAACAGCTTTATCCGGGAAAGCCGTTCTGACCAATTTTGAACTCGTCTCGTGATTAGCCCGACCGAACCCCTGTACAAATAAAAAATGAAATATTTAAAATAGCAGGGCTTCTACGTAGTATTTATTTTATAAACATTTTGAGACTTAAAACATTTAGCAATCAGACAGCAGGTGTGGTTAATTTTCTACGTCTCGTTAATTCAAAAATTCATATCAATATTCAACAAATTAAAAAATATGATAGTTTTTATACTATAACTCACTTGAGAATAACCATAAATAAGGATTTTATCACTCTGATGGTCAATTCGGCCCCCTCCCAAACATTTTGACTTCATCCGAGGATGCAGTTTCTCAGACATCATCATAAATTCGTCCATTATATCTCCTACAAACCAAAAGAAATTAGAGAAGAAGTACTAGATGAATGCAAATTTGGATCAAATAAGTTATGCAGCAGTGAAACCTGTACCCGCGGCCACCTAAGCTCGGTGACCTCAAGGGTCACAAGACCGAGACTTCCGTTGGCTACAAATTTGTCTCCTTGAACCTGGTCAGGTTCGACTGAGGAACCTGACCCGCGACCAGTAGAGTTAGAGCTTATTAAAACAAGGTTGTCGCCACACTTTTAGGGCAAGCTGGTCGCCTGAAACAGGTTTCACTGAACATAGGAATAGAATATAAAAAAGACAATTAAATAGAAATTTACCATGATAATAACAATGTTCAAAACCTCGAACAAACTTCTTAGACTCCCCACCCAAATTCAGTTCTATCAAAATATACTTGAAAACTTTCCCTGGTGCATCGATGACGACCTCCGGGACTTTGTCCAAAATCGCGCGAGCTTCATCTGAAGAACTCATTTCTCTTGCAAATACCGAAGTTCTGGGACACTGGTTCTTGACAATCCCAGCACTAGATGAACCCGATGAGTTCCTAAAATTGGGCAGACACCGGTGATACCCTGACTCTAAATCTCGATTCCAATAAGTTCGACAACAAAAAGGCCGAAACTGAAATCGAAAACCTTTTAAAACCAGAGACGAACAATAAAGATTTAAAGTCATGGAATCCCGGTCTCTACATGAATCCTTGGGGATAATTTGAGATATTCATAATGAGATTCAAATTTTCTAGTGAATGATGAAACGTTTAGAAAATCATAGACAATTCACAAATGAAGTCATATATGGATAACCCAGGACATCTTTAATAATCTTTCAGCAGTATTTTGAATTAGTAATTGCGAAAACCCATTTTTTAATGCATTTCCAACTGCCCCCAAAGTCAGCATTTCCCCGCGGGATTTGCCGGGAATTTGAAACATCCAGCATGTTTGAGTCACATTTACAACTGAACTGATGTTTGTGGATTTAATTTTTTGGAAGTGAAGTACTGATAAATTGCGTCCAACAACTACTGAAAACTACGCATTTCCTTCAAGGTAAATAATGGTATTCCTAATTTTTCCAAAAACAATTATTTTCAGCAATGGATTCTTGGCACAATGATTTTGGTGTTAATAAATGTAAATCAACAAGTAAATTTTTCATATTTAACTCATCGGCGTTAGTAAATGTCTGTTATTATGTTTTGGCGATATATTTTTAGTGGAGTTATAATTTAAATTGTCAGTGTCACATTTCTGGCAGTAACAGTTAAAACAGTATCATCATTAATTTAAAATACTTTTTAGCCATTCATTGTGACTATCAAGTAATTTATTTTTATTTTTAACCCCATCAATATTTTAAAATTAAGAGTTGTAAAGCTTTGGCGTGATTTCAGTTTGGTAGGCGTCACTTGTAAGCTAAGTACAAAAATACCGAGACACTAGTTACCATTATTTTTGATAAAAATTACGTTATTATTGACCACCTATGGTTGGCTAGAAAGTGGACAATTTGACCGAAAATGGGTAAAATCACGAAGACTCGTCGTTACTTTGACGCTCCTGAAGATGATTCCGCGGAGGAATCCGGGAAAAATGTACGTGCCAAGAAGCCGAAAGATAAACAGGATCTGGTACAGAAATTAATCACAAAAAGGAAAACTGGAACAACCGAGTCTTTGAAAACAGTGAAGAAAGTGACAATAGAAGCTCTTGGAGATAAATCTGAGGTCAAAATGAAAACGGTGATCATGTCAACAAAACCAAGAAAAAGGAGGAGGAGGAAGAATCAGCGTCCATCTGACATGGGGCCAGATGAATACCCTGACGCTCCATCTGTTCCAACAAAAACATTAAAAAAGTACTCCCGTGGATCTGGACTTAATTTGAATCCCTCTGAACATCATATCCAATCCAAAATTCGAAAAGAGAAAATTATTCGTCATGATGAAAAAATTAAACTTGGATTAGATCACGCTGCTCGGGCCGAGCTTTTACTTTTGGAACAACCTGGGTAATTTAGTAATTTTTATTTATTTGAAAGACTTTTGCGAATAACTAATTTTTTTTTTTCTGAACAGTGGAATTGAGGTTGATGAAGGAGAGTCAACGCTTCAATTGAGACAAGGAGACATTGCAAAACAAGTGGACTTTGCATCTGCCTCTAAAAGTTTTAGTTTAAATTTGGAACAATTTGCACCGTACAAATTAGACTACACACTCAATGGAAGGCATTTAGTTTTGGGAGGTCGGAAAGGACATGTGGCTGCTTTTGACTGGACGTCAAAGAAACTTCATTGCGAATTCAACGTCAAAGAAAGTGTTCATGATGTCAAGTATGGACAATTTACTTTACTAGTAATAAGTATTCAGTCCATCGTCGAAATTTTTCAAAGTTATTTTTTTGAATTAGGTGGTTGCACAATGAGATGTTATTTGCTGTGGCTCAAAAACAATGGACCCATGTGTACGACAATCAAGGGATTGAAATTCATTGCCTGAAGAAATTGGATCGTGTTATGTGTCTTGACTTCCTACCCTATCATTTTCTCTTAGTCGGTGGACATGAGTCAGGTTAGACAATCAGTGATGACATGTTGCATTAAATTAAAGTCTTATTCTTGAAAATACATAATTATAGGATTTTTGAGCTGGGTGGATGTGTCAATTGGTAAAATAGTTGCACAGTACGGAACGAGATGTGGTTCACTTGGAGTCCTTACTACAAATCCTGCGAATGCGGTCACACACTGTGGACACACAAACGGTACAGTGACGCTTTGGGCACCATCGATAAAGAAATCTTTGGCTTCTGTCTTGTGTCATGGTTCTCCAGTCTCAGCACTAGCCGTAGACAGCGTCGGCCGGTAATTGAGAGTTATTTTATTCTAAAATTATATGCGGGGTCGATCTTATAAAGAAGTGCATATTTTTAATTTGAACAGGTTGATGGCATCAAGTGGTATGGATGGTACCCTACGAATTTGGGATTTAAGAAATACATTTGCTCCCTTGACCTCCGTTAGAATGGGCGTAGCGTCGTCCCTTAGTTTTAGTCAACGTGGTTTGCTGTCATTTGCTACTGGGGATCGAACCCTGGTAAGAAACAACCACGTTTGAGCTTCTTGCTAATTTGAAATGGAAACTACTAATTTGGTTGTATTTTAAATTATATAGATATTTTCCGAAATTGGACAAAAACAAA
Organism: Protaphorura quadriocellata; assembly: GCA_034698945.1. Taxonomy (NCBI): domain Eukaryota; kingdom Metazoa; phylum Arthropoda; class Collembola; order Poduromorpha; family Onychiuridae; genus Protaphorura; species Protaphorura quadriocellata. Next base: position 4,191 of record JAQGCA010003067.1, on the reverse strand, counting down.
AGCCGTACTTGAGGCACATCAGTTCTGGAGTTGTTAGCAGTACACAGTTTTGTCCATTTGAGGATATTTTAGGTATCGGAACTCGCCGCGGATTTGACTCCATCATTGTTCCAGGTTTGCATTTTTATCTTACTCACTTAATTTCTACGGAAAGAAATCCTACGTTTGGGCGTTTGTCAAATTAACTTATATTAAATATGGAAAATTTTCCAACTATAGGGGCTGGAGAAGCTAACTTTGATGCATTGGAAAGAAATCCATTCCAAACGAAATCTCAAAGGAAAGAGGCTGAAGTGAAGGCACTCCTTGAAAAGGTCACTGAAATTTAACACCGATATTATATTCGAAATGTAAAAGAAAATACATAATTTTTTATTGTTTGCAGATTCAACCTGAGCTAATTTCGATGGACAACAGTCTACTGGGCGAAGTGGACACGGAAGCCTTGGAAGCAGATTTAGAGAAGAAACCGAAATTCGTTAGGAAAGCAGATATTAAAATAGCTCACCGAATAAAGCGAAAGACTGCTAAAATCCCCACAATTAAACAAAACCTTCAAGCCGAGCTCAATCTGAGGGCTATCCGTGAAACGGACCAAGCTAAAAAGGAAAGTCAACCTGCTCGCAAATCTGTAGGAAAAATTTCAGACGATCCATTATCCCGATTTATTCGAAAGAAATAATTTGTTGATTTGCATTCACTGTTGTATATTTAAATTTTTATTAAAGGTTTATTGTTTTCTTTTTAATCCGAACAGTCAAATACATGAGTAAGGACATGTTACTGAATTATTTTATCGGTTCAGCACTCTAGCTCTCGTAATCGTGATAAAGGAAACAGGACAGATCGAGTATATTTTACTTTTTCTAACTATTAAAAATCTTACAAAATATGAACGAAACTAATATTACCATAAAAATGGGTAGGAATCCAACCGAAGTGAACAGAAACATTAATTTTCCTATTTTAAATGTAGAGATTTTAGTATTAAACAAAAAAATATAATAATTTGAAGTTCTTAAATTATGAATCCAACCGACTCGAGCATAATCTTTCATTTTTTACGTATTACAATTATTTATTTCAGTCAGGACAGCCACTGTATGTTGAAAAGTTTGTAGTCCTGCCTTATTGATATTGAATTCTTCCATGCTTTTAAGAAACCATACCGCGTAATTTACTAAAAAAGCAACAAAGTCATACAAACCATTCAATTTTTCAGTGACTGTCCACACTCATGCTCAATGAAAGATTATGAACAAGTCGATCAGACAAGGTTGAAACTTTATTTTATAATTGATTTCGTGTTAATTTGACGTATATAATACCTATCTATCTGAATACATTTTGAACAATTTAACGTGTAATTTTGATCCATTTCCACTAGTTCCATATTCCAAATGAGAAATGTAAGGTGCGGGGCATGATCCAATGAAGTTAATAATATCCACCGACACGTGGGGGTTGCGGAGCGTGGAAGTAATTCTGTAAAAAAGAGAAACACAAAGTTTCACGAAAGGCAGAAAATTCAGTGGTTAGTATTTAATTGTACTTTACCGTAACTGGAGCATTATCTTGAACTAGTGGGTTTGATCGAGGCTGTGGTTGTTGTTTCTGTTTGCTATCTGTTTTGTCACTTGCGGATGCGAAACCCATTATTTTTAAAATCCTTTCTTTCAACTCTGTCTCAGTACTGATACCCGTTCCTTTATTTCAAATTAGATGCTATTAGTGTCTGAGGCCTGAAATGGTGGAATGTAAATTCCAGCTGAAAACGGTAAAGTTTAAAACTGTCTTTATCTACTCAACTCTTGTTAAAAAGTAGACTTAGTAGCCCACATTCTAGTACCTGAGTCAAAATCAGTTCTCCTCTCATAAGCACGTTGCTTGTGCCAACGAGCTTGTACATAATGAATTACTTCTTGATACTCGTGGTCCGTCAAAAAACGATCATCCAAAATTAAATGAATTCCTTTCTTCACACTGTCTGGAATGTTGGACAATTCCTTCCGCTTCAATTCCTTGAATCGATCTCTGATCAAACCGTAAGCTGTCGCTAACGGCATGTTTCTATGTTCTAAATTTTATAAAATACAAGGAATTAGAAACTACGGTACTAAATAAAATAAAATTAAGTAAATTAAATTTCATATAGCTAAAACTAAGACCACCTTCAGGCTTCGGTGGCCCCTTAAGAACGTGAACACTAACGCTGCGATGCGATTCATTGTCAGGTCGAATAACAACGGCAAATGCGCTTCCCGTACTCGCAATATTTTCAATAAATGCAGATAATTTCACATCGGCTTTTGGAAACATCAAATCGACCTGCAATCCAGACTCACGAATTGAAGCCTCAATCCTTTCAGCATATTGTCTACAAGTTTAGAAAAATAAGTTAGTAGACTCTATAATACGGTCCAACAGTAAATTTAAAAAAGACAAGGGTATAATAAATTGAACACTTACTGCTGTCCTTTACCAAGCACAATTATCTCACAATCGTTTGGAATCTTCTCTGGCGCACCAGTACCAAGTGGAGGCGCCAAATTCCCGAGTGCGTTGGGCTTGACAAGACCTGAAGTGTGTCTGAATATAAATAAAACAGGAACATTAATCCAAATAATGTTAAATCCAATCCTTGAATGAACGAATATTAAATCATTTTACCCATATCCGGAAGACCCTCCAGGGGAAGGATTAGGCCTCGGAGATCCCAAGCCAGTAGGATCAATGAGTAGTGGAGCAATTGCAGAACTACGAAATTCAGCAGATCTTCCCGCATCAAGTTGTGGATACATGCCTGGTGGTGGCTGAATATTCCCAGCCGAATTCGACGTTGTAGCATATTCGGTCCTGGGTCTCGGACTTGGACCTTGACCCAATAAACCAGAGGATGAATTACCATCCATATCTCTGTAAAAGGTTTTCAAAATCAATCAAATTGTGAGAGAGACAAAAAATGACACCACCTCGAATTTCGAATCATACAGAAATTCTCTAGTTGTTTTGGCTTGAAATTCTATTTTTTCTACGCAATACTTCGAATCAGAACGTGTTATTGGGTAGGTCAAGAAAAATTATTTGATTTCTTAAATATATGAATTAATTAATGTATGTCGCTCACCGTCGCCCTCCATGTCCATGGCCATGATATTGTGATTGTGACTGCGTGTAAGGAGCCTGTCCAGGCTGGTGCATGTACTGGTTTCGACTACGAGGGCGATTATGCCGTACTGGCCCTTCATAGTCATCCATCCCTCCGGGGCCACCGCGTCCGCCCCAATGCTGCTGTTGTTGTTGGTGGGACGGATTTGTACGTCCACGTCCTGGCCCAGGCCCTGGACGACTTGGCCCACTATTTCGATAGTACGGAGCATCCATTATTCCTGTCTCCTCAAATAGGCCACCGCAGATTCCAAAATCTAAGTGGTTCTTCCTTTCAAAATAAGAGCAAAAAATTCAAATCAGAACCAACCTTAAGTATTTTTCAAACAATAGACGGCTTAACTTTACTTTAGCGGGCATGGGGTTAGGAGTCTGAAAATTTTTGTGTACATACTAGGGGGTCTCCTGATGATTCTGAGATAGACAGTTTTTGGCGGTCGGCCATTTTGGATTCCGCCATTTTGATTTTTCAAGTTGCTCCAATCTGACTCAAATTTTTTTTGGTGGTAGCCTACAATGTTCTAAGCACGAGTAAATAATTTTTTTTTGAAAAATACAGTCGGCCATCTTGAATTCCGCCATTTTGATTTTTCAAGTTGCTCCAATCTGGCTGAAAATTGTTTTGGTGACACTTGGGGACATCCCAAGGTCAACTGCATTGAAAATTTCTTTTGCGGTAACGCCATCTTGCTTGCTATTTTGAAAATTCTGAACGTGCTCCGATCGGGATGAAAATTTTGTTTGTGTCAAAAAGTTAGGTTAGGTAATAAATGGATAGACGGGCAGGAAAAAACGGGAAATGCTGGGGTAGGTCAGACGGGAATTCTTAATTTTGGTCGCCATTTTGGTTGTCTAAAAAAGTTTGAAAAACCGAAAGTCTTGTTGCCACAGTCGTGGGAAAGGGTAGCCAGTCCAACCCGAACGGTTCCGCGTCGATCTCGGGCCAACCCCGGAGTATGTTTTCATATTTTTCGAGACGAGGCCGAAGGCCGAGTCTCTTGGTAGCGAAGCCGGCGGCGGAGC
>JAQGCA010003066.1:0-12512 GCA_034698945.1 Protaphorura quadriocellata | reverse complement strand
ATGAGAGAAATCCATGATCAAGGAAGACAGAGAGAATTAGCGCATGAGGTGGAAGAACTAAATTGGCTTATGGATGTTGTTACTGATGTCAATGCTGATGAGTAAGTAAACACCATAAAGCAACATCTCTAAGACGATTCCACTACATCGCAGTTTCTGAATGACATTTACATTCTTCACTTGAAGTTGGCTTCTATTAAGTTTAGTTTTCTAATGATTCCAGGAATGTTGGCGTGAAAACTATGGCCACTGCTCATGAAAGAATTGTGGAGATGGTGCGAAAGAACCCCCTTAAAAGTGCAAGGGTAAGGAACATTATACTAAAATTATATTACTACTATGGATTTTGAATTTTTCAAAGTTAACGTCATGTTCAATTGAATTACAGTATCAATCTATAAATGATGAAGACGCATTACTTGACGAGGGTGAAGAAGCTCCCAGGAGTCCATCACCACTCCAGGCTCGCCCACATTACGAACCACCAACGTTGTTGAATCCGCGGGTAATTCCTATGGAGCGATCTTCTGTCGTGACTGACTGGAATTATCGTCCACCAGAAACTCGTGTATTTGAGTATGGCCATGGCCAGGAAGACAAAAAGAGCGAGAGCCAAAGTCAGAGCCAGAGCCAGAGTCATGGTTCATCTTTCGAAGAGTGGGAACGAGATAGTCCAGAAGATCGTGATATTAGCCCTCCAAGAAATATACGTGAACCGCCAGAGGATTGGACAGCAAAGTATCGGAGGCCACCTCCGTCTCAACCAACCCCAGCTGTCCAACCTGCTCACCCTCCTCCAAGGGTTGAAAGGTCTAACCGAGATATGGACATGCGTTTTTCGGATCCACAATCAATGGAATGGGATGCACATAGACATGTCTCAAATTTTGGGCAACTGGAAAGAGATATAAGAATTTCAGACAGTAGTGGATCTAGTACCAGCCGTCGTTCATATGATTCGCATTTATCCTCTACAATGCCGACAATCACTTCTATAACTTCGTCGGCAATAACTGGGATTACTACGACTATTCCAAGTGGGTCAGCTGGGAGGAATACATCTATGACAAGTCTTAATCCAGGAGGACTTCCTGAAATGAGTTCCCGCAGTATTAATTTAATAAGTTCAGGCGTTTCTGTTGGCCCTGGAATGAATGCAATGAATGGAATTCCCATGACAGCTTTAAATCAAATGAATCCCCTAATATCTGGTATCCCCATGAATCCAAATATGTCATCTGGAAGGCCTTATGGAACTCCGTTTATGCCTAACGGTTTGCTTCCTGGGCAAGGACTTTTAGGACAGGCGCCTGGTTTCCCACATACGGGGACTGCTTTCCCTTCTTTCAACCAGTCTGCAACTATGAATTGCGGTTCTAGTTTGTTACCATTGCAAACGGGTGTAGCGAATCAAAGTCAGACACAGACTCAGAATGTAAATGCAATGTCAAATGTCAACACTTCAAATTTCCACCAGCAACATCAGCAGCAGTTGGGAGCAAATAATCATCGGACGGTCAATGCGCAAGTTATTCAAAGTCAGAATTTTGCACAAAGAATTCCTAACACTCAGGCGATGTTTCCAACTCCTCAAAGTAGCACTGATCAACTTCTTGGTAATCGGTACAACTCACAAGAAGAGAGTATAATGTCTAAGATAAAAGAGAAGGCGACATTACATTTTGCTGCTGCAAATTCAGCCCATAATAGGACCATTACAAATCCTCAGCAAAGTAGGTCTAGTCATAGTCAGGTTCCACCGACAACACCGGTGGAGACAAGTGTTACTGGAACTTCTTCAAATGAACGACCTGCGTTGGCTTCCAATCAGATTTTGGCGGATCCAAGACTAAAGGGAAGGTTTGCTAAGGACGTTTACAGCAACCAGATAAATAAACAGCCAACAGCTCCAACTCAACCTTCACCAGTACCGGTCAACAGGCCACCACCGGCAACAGACAATACTTATACTAGTACTAATAAAAGTATTCCTACTCCGACTGTAGCAACTACTCCTAATGTTAGCAGACCGAATGTAGAGAGCCCCATAGGTATTGCAAATCGAAATTCACATATCAGCAGTGCGAACCGGTCACCTAACCCTGCTTCGTCAGTCATTCATAGTCAAGAGAACAATAATCTTAAAGCCATTCGGGAAAGAGTACGTTCCAAAACTGTAATGCCCACTCCTAAGCCGCAAATGAGTAAGCTTCAGGAGTTGCGGCAGTCAATTCAACTGCACCCGCTGGGGCAAAAAGGAATGCAGAAAAAGAGAGTGAGTTTTGAGGATGCTTTGGCTCAACCACCGATTGAGACGACCTCACCAGAAAAGAGACCAGCCGCAGCGGTCAAAGGGAGTAGATTAGATCACCAGCGCCCTATGGAGACTGACTTGACTCACCGCTTATCAGTGAATAATCAACGCTCAAAGGATGTGATTGATGAATCTCAAAGTCGTAATGACAATCAAGGTGTTGTTGGGAAGAGAAAGCCAAAATTGGTTGATCCTGAAAGCGGTAGTAAAAGTTCCGGTGAACCGAGGAAACCACGAACGTCACCTCGAAAAGCCAACAATACCGCCAAGGCTCCACCCGATAGGCGTCGGCGTTTATCCAGCTCAAGTGAGACTGAAGGAAAGCCGAAAACAGCCACGAAAGTATCTCATGAAGATCCAGATCCGATAAAGCGTCCATCTACCTCGTTTGGATTTAGAATTCCAAAAATTAAGAGGCCTGAGCCGCCACCTCCACCTCCTCCTCCCCCGCCACCACCACCGTCAGAAATTCAAACTCCATTTGAGGAAGACTGGGAGAGTGAACCTGACTCGCTCAACACTTCCTTTTCGTCTGAGAGGGTGAGAATCGATTATTAAATAATACAAATACACCTCATGTAACTATGACATGGATTGGATTGACTGGTATAGATTTATCGATAGATCAAGCTTAAGAAATACTAGATTTCTATTTATTTACTCCGGATTCATAATTTAGTGTTCATTACTGCAGTATAATTGTGGAAGGCTAGACAATCCGCTAGGCCATATTACTTTTACGCTAGAAAATTGGATTGGATACGTATTTTGTTATATGTAGTCATCAACTTCATAGCTGACGTGACATAAACACGAAGAAGAAAAAGAAAGAAAAGGAAGTATTGAATCATTTCGAAAATCTCAAAAGATTTACAATTTGAACGTAAGGATAGGTTACGCTACTGGGAAAGCTATCGATTAGGACCACCGTACTCTGGGGAGAAAAATGTCTTATTTTGGATGTGGTCCTCCAAAGGTCCAATTGGGGTGACGTCGACATCCGCTCTAAAAATAAAATCCGACCCTGAACGGGTGGGACTTGAACCGCATTGAGGTTTCACTGTATTTGTGAATGTGAAGTGAAATTTTGAATTGAAAGCCATTTTGTTAACTTTAATTTTGTTGTATTGTAGGAAAATGAGCATGTCTCACCACCAACAACTCCACCTCCTCCTCCTCCTCACCAAGGAGTTTCTCAAACTGAATCAAATGAAGGTGCTAAAGTCAAACCACCCGAACCAATGGAAACAGATACTCTCATTAGAGATCTCATTCTTCGATCTGTTTCTCCTGGAGAAGCTGAGAGGATTACGAGCGATACTAATTATATGACTGACCTTATTTCCCGCCTCAAGACTGAGCTAACCTCCAAGTTGAAGGAGCGACCTAATGAAGTTTCCACCACTACGCCCAATGAACACGCTATAGGTTCAACTTCAAAGGATGAACCAGCAGAAATCGAATCCCAGGAACAAATTATGTCACCAACATCCCCGCCAGCCCCACCCACTCGTACGAGAGGTCGTCCAAGGACTGTTACCAGGAAGAAGGGTACAAAACGTCGATCTTCCCTAGAAAAACTCCATGATGCATTACGTGAGATGAACTTCGACACAATGCTTCCCCTTGGTCCACGTAGAGGAGCGGTAAGATGAATAACGTTTAATTCAGTTAACCATTAAATCCCTAGTTAACGAACAACACAACTTTTGATACCAGGTAATGAGCTAAATAATCACACAAGTGGTGTATCAAGTAAAATCCCAATTTCTCCAGTCGCCCCTTTCCGAAAGGCAAAAAGGCATTTTCTCTTTTGTAATTACTATAGGGTCTTGGGTCTAATCGAAAATCCACCTAGACGAAGCCATATCATTTGTTTCAAAACATTAGACATACCGTATTTCGGACCACATTTGGTTCATAATAACTCTTATTGTTGTATTATAATCAAATTCTTCCTCGAAGGAGTATAACTTAAGTACGGAACATTTATTTTCCATCTACCGCACAAACAGATCAAATCATTTTCTGGTCAAAATTAACTAGTTTAGATATGTCTCGATATCTTATCCAGACTAGATCGTTGTGCTGTAAGCAAGTCGAGTCAGGAGTCAGTGCAAAGTTGGTTTGTATCTTGTACCCTTAACTAACGTAATTCATTCCGTTCGCAGAGTCGAAATCAACAAGAGGAGACTCCCCCTGGCCCTGTTCAATTGGTCCATCAAATATTAGACAAAGATAACCAGGATGATCCTAAAGACGAGAGTGAACAAGAGTCTGTGAATGTAACTACTGTCGAATCCGTTCCAGCACCGAAGAGAGGAAGGAAACGTAAGCGTAAGAAAGTTGCAGTAGCACCTGCCAAGAAAAAGGCTCGTAAAAGTAATGCTACGACTGTGTCACCTGATAAATCAGAGGTCATTGCTAAGAAAACTACAAAGAAACCCAAAGTTAAAGTGGATAAAAAGAAGAAGAAAGCATCAAAAGGTTTATCTTCCAGACCGAGTATGGTGACACGAAGTAGGATTAACCGAGTTGGTACGCGGGACATTATTGTAAACAGGAGTCTCAATAAAGTCAAAATGGAGTCAGATTATATCGAACCAAAAGATGATGACGATGAAACTGCCATGGATGATAATTTGGTTATTGATGAGAGTGGACATTTGGAAGAATGTGATCCGGTACCGGATTCTATGGCAGGTACTGATGACAGAAAGGAAACAGACTTTACACATGATATGGAAATAGAGGCCTGTGATCTTGACAATGTTAATTCCTTTTTCGACTTGAAACTGGAAGAATTGGATATGCCGATTGATGATGATTTCGGGGGTAAGGAACTACTTGATGAATTTGCTGACAACAAAGAATTTCTGGATGCATTTGATGCAAATAAAGACGTTTTGGATGGATTGGTCGGGAACAAGGAATTAATGGATGCTTTTGATGAGATGGCTAAAGTTGGTGATGGTTACAAGGATGACGACAGAAATGAAGACATTCAAAATATTCAAGATAAATCAGTCTTTGATGATGACAAAAGTGTCGGAAGTGAACAAGTGGAATTAGCTCTATCATCGCCACTACCGATAGACAATATGGATGTTGAATCAGTGACGGTTGATCCCCCTCAGACTGAAAACATAGAAAATGAGACTAAAAATCAAACTACTAAAAAGGCATATTTCCCTAAACGTAAAGGTAAATATAAACTTAAACGAATGAAGCTCCTTGCAGAAGATGAATTCGAATGTCATCTTTGTGATTTTACCGGGAAAAGAATAATTCATCATTACGCAAATAAGCATCAAAAGAAGACAAATCCTTACACATGTTTAAGCCGTGTAACTTACGACAGTCTCTGTGAAGTCAATTCGTCAACAAGCCCTCAACTAATGGAAGTTCAATTTCTAAGAGTAGACGATGAACCAGATTGGCCTTGTCTGTTTTGTGAAGCTAAATTTGCGTCAATTGATGATTATTACGAACACACAACTGAGCATACGGGAGAATACCGCTATTCATGTCCCGTCTGTCACAGCACGAATCCATATGCTAAAAACATATTTAACCATTTCAAGTCAGGGCATAAAAAATTGGATCCAGCAAAACACGAGATTCCGACTAAACTTTATGAAACAGTTTTCAAGTCAGATGCAAAAGATTTTTATGCTTATGTTTGTCGTGAATGTCTTTATTTCCAACTTCAATTTGCTAATATGTCACATCATTTGCAAGAAGAACAGCACTCCGTGGAAGAAGTCATATGTATCAAATTTATTGCACCTGATTCGTCTGAAAATGATCCGACTGAGAATGATCCGATTGAGAATGATTCGACTGAGAATGACTCGATTAAGAATGATCCAACTAAGAATGATCCGACTCTTACGTTTGACGCCAGTGTGTTTTTGGGCAGCGAAAATTTTAACTTAGAACCGTATTGGGTTAATCCACCGGATCCATCTACTCTATCCCCGGAAGTGCAAAAACAATTAGCCATTTCAGAGGCTGGAATTAACAGAATTTATAATGCCTACGTCAAAACGGATGACACCAGTGTCGAAGGAAAGAGAACTCCAAGTCATAAAGCTGAATCAAATGAACAAATTCGTGACGCGATTGAAAATACATTGAGTTGGCTTCTAAATTGTGTCGAGTTTCGACAAGAACCTGAACCACCAAGAGAAAGTAGACTCGAAATACGCGGTAGTTGTACGAATGACCAAGAATCGTCTCAAAGTGTAGATTGTGTAGAACCTGTTCCGTGTACGTCAGGAACCACAACGCAAGAATCCCTTATTCCAATCCTTGAAGACGTTAATATTGATCAGTTGGAAATTCCAATTATCAATACTGGGAATATTGAAAGTGATGAAGAAGAGTTCAATGATTTCTATTCGGATGTTACCACTGAGGATTCCGACTTTGATGATGATACGGAAAGTAAAGAAGAAAGTGTGGGTGGAAAACGTTATGACCGATCGGAAATTGTATACGCGCGTACGAGTGTATCAGACAGAAAGAAAAGTGTCTCACAGGAGAATTCATCGGAATTACAAGACATTCACATGACAGACAGGTCAGTGGAAAGCGATCTTGGAGTGGATTATGAACCTTGCAGCGAAAATGAAAACAAAAGTCATCCCGTTAACCTTAAAGGTAATGGAATTTTTCAGTAATTCAATAAATAAATATAGCCCATGTTTGTTCACTCCCTTTCCTCTTTGATCCTGAGCTTGAGTGGATTTGTTTGTAATGTATTCTTTTTCTGTCTCGACTATAATAGGCATGTATGATAGAAATTTTAATCGCTCACATTTCTGGACATTATAATTTATTAGAGTTTCTCTGTTTAACCGTACAATTGATAAGTCTCTTTCAGTTCGAAACTGTCAAGTGGACCGAGCGTTATGATTGGGCCACTATTTAAAACAAATTCATAATGGACTTTGCAGGTCTGGAGTTGTACCGATGTGGCAACGAATCGTGCAAATTCACTGGAGAAACCTCCTTTGCATTTAAGCATCATATGTACAATTGTGGATTCCTTGAAGATATGAGGCAACTTCCTTGTTTTCACTGTGACAAACTGTCAAAATCTATTCCGGCTTTTTTGGAGCACAACAAAGTTCATGGAAGACAAAGACAAGTGTGTGGTTTGTGCTCACATCGTTGTTGGCTTAGTACAGAACTTGCCAAGCACATGAAGGTAAATGAATTGAGCACATTTTAACCCAGTACAAAGGCTAAGGAAGATCAGATACTGATTTCATTGAACTGATTTCTAATTTTGAATTCGGATGTCTGATTTTGATAGACGATTATCAGATCATTTATCAGATCTGATGAAGTATTCATTCGAATCAAATCTGATGAAGCTATTCAAAGCTGATCTGAATATAGTGAATATTTGACGACTCATCTGATTTGATTCGAATGATCAGAGTCTTGTCGAGTATTTTCAAACTACTAACTTCGAGAAGGTCTTTTCTTATCATGTCTTATTTGTTCACACCAGATTACTCATAAAACAAACAACTATAAAATCATCAAACTTGCGACCGATGATGAACATGATTCATTTATGTATCCAAAAGATGTGGCCAGTAAATTAGCACAACCAGAGTCACTGAAACAAAATCATATGCTTTACTCACCAAAAGCACAATTTTATCCTAATGAAATCGAAAATATTCCAAGGAGTTGTATTTTCACGTAAGTTTTTAAAAGCTAACACTCAAGATATTTTTAAAATGAAGCAATACTTAAATGAAACAATTTTAATTGGTTTAGGACGGTGGTATATTGTGGTTTGTGTTCATACTCAACCAAAGTTCGTTCGAACATTCTACGACACTTGGAACTTCATGCAAGGTCGGACACGGATGGTGGTGCCACTGATGTTCCCTGTGGTGCTCCTGTTAATCCTGTCCCATGGTTGGAACGAAAAGAACTCATGTTCGACAAAATGACAAATTGGGCCGGAAGTTCACACATGAATAAAGAGTATGATTTTAATATTCGTTTTCGCAATTTTTATTTCTAAATCTCAAGTACATTCTGATACTTGGATTCTTTAATTACAGCGGTAATGGCGTTCCGAAAGAAGATGCTTCTAAATTACCACAGTTCGTCCTTGATCAGTTTCGGTACGTATGTTCTGTTTCGAATTGCAAACAAATTACGGTTGATGACAGCTTATTACGTGCTCACATGAAGACTCTTCATTCGGAAGTGGACACGTACGACTGCCCTCACTGCCAGGATAACGAAAATACAAGTACGAAGCATTTGTAACTAATTTAAGGCATATTCTTAATGGGGACCATAATTATTTATTGAATTTGTGTAGAAGACGACCCTAGAAATTCTGTTGTCATTGACAAACTTGGGGGTCATTTGAAACTTCATGGTCCACGCCTTCTCAAATGCGGAAATTGCGACTACATCCACACACAGACGAGGGTGATGGAAAAACATATATCGGAGAAACACTCCGAAAAGAAACCAATTCATTATTTAATTCGAAATTTGGATAATGATGGGAATGCGACAAATCGGTATGAAAATTCATTTCTGATTAAGATTAAATTGAGTTTAATGGCGAAATTATTTAGACATGTTCCAGTTAAAAAATTTCAATTTCGAATTATTTCTAAATGAAACTTTCGTTATCTCAAAATGTGTTTCTAGGCGAACATCCATTGACGACAGCCAGAAGACTAGCGATCGTTGGAGATGTGCGATTTGTCGAATACTTCTCGCATCATGGGACGAAGCTAAAGCACATGGTCAGCAATTCCACAAGGTCGACGGACAATTCATGTGTACAAGTTGTAATTTCACGGAAGACAATATATTTAAAATCTCGTCGCACGTTAAGGCACATGACAAAAAGTTGGCAACCTCCGTAATGATAATGTTCTTCAAGTAAGTAGTCGACAGAATGATAGAAATTACTTGCACTTTTAATATTTATTCACAGCTTTCACCTGTAATGTTTGTTTCATTTAGGAATGAGTCTGGGAATGGACAAGAGACAAAACAAGATGAGACCTCGAACCATTCTATATGGCGACGTGATGATGTTAGGGTTAAACATATTCGTGGAATTTATTTGGAAGAGCCAAAGGAACCAAAACCTCAAGCACCTCCAAAACCCCCAACATCAGCTTCCACAACACCAACGAAAGGAACAAAACCTCGAGAGAAAGACATTTCACGAGTTGAACCCTCAATCTTGAAACTAGTATGCCCAGAATGTAACATGTTCAAAACAGAAGTCCCGAGTGAACTGACTATTCATTTGTACAACGAACTTCGTTATCAAAGGTATATCTCGAATCTGTCAGAGATTACTCTTTACGAATATCATGGTTAAATAAATGTACATTTTTATATAAATCGCAGGTATTCTTGCAAAGTTTGCAAAGTTCCATTTGTCACTCTTGACTCTTTGATGGCACACGTAATGAACGACCATCAAGAAGCATATGATGAGCTCGTATACTTAGGACTTGAGCCTGTGAATGAGGATATCGAAAAACATGTAAGGATTTTAATTTAATTTCTTGGCCCTACAACAGTATAAATATAATTGAAATCACGTAAATGAATTTTATGACAGATTCGAGATATAGTTGAAGGACAAACGAAGGATATTGAAGATGCTGTTGCGCTATCGAAGGCTGGGGGTGAACACGAATTGGCTTGCAAACACTGCAGCGTTAAGTTCACAATGTATCATAATTTGAAAACACACATTCTTGCGAAGCACATAGCTTCTGATCGGTACGATTTCAATAATTTTGTTGTAGCAGCGGAAATATGGGTTTTTTGTTTTATAAAATTTTAATTCATTTTTTCAGATTCAGATGCAGATACTGCCCCGTCGGGTTTTGGAGTGAAGGTGTATTGAAAATACATCATGGAAAGGCGCATTCCGAAAAAGTATTTGAAATGGTCCTCGACCCGGAGTTTGAGGCAAAGCTAACACCTGATTTCTGGCTCAAAGAATATGGAATTCCATTGGATACTGGGAAAGCTTGCAGTCCCGTAAGTTTTAATAACAACAGCTTCCTTTATACTGTACATTAGGTGATCATTAGGAGGTATTTGACCTTGATTCTTGTACAGGCCAAACGATTGTACACTGCCGCAAATCCTGCTGGAAGTTTGAAACCCAGACAACGCAGATCAAACAGTTTCAATGGTTCTGACAAGATCGAAAAACCGAAAAAAGTCCGAGATCGTGCTGGAAAGAAAACTAACGTTTATAAGTAAATACAGCTCGAAGAATTTAGTTATAATCATCTTTATAATATCTTTCGGAATTACTAATTCATTTCCTTTCTTCTATAGATGCTCTCATTGCGATAAGAAATGTTTTACAACTCGTGGAATACGAAGTCATTGGTTTAAAACTCACAAGGATTATGACTTAACGTGTCGATATGTGGAGTTCAAAGCAGTCAATCACTGTGTGGAAATCTCAGATGGGATAAGCCTCACTTGTGCATATTGTTTGTATTCAGCTATATCTCTGATGAACATGAAATCCCATCATAGTTGGAAACATCCAGGGCAACCATTAAAAATGAAACGAAAGCAAATTGCTGAGAATGTTGTCAAGTCAAATAAACTTGTAGTATCACCACCCGAGACTGATCGAATCCTTAGACGAAAATCTTTGATGACTCTGACGATGCTTCCTGGAAATGAGACAAGTTCAGCTAATAATACTGACCTGAACAATCATTCAGATTCTAAATTAATCGAAGATCAAATCTCTTACGAATGTTCTCTTTGTAATGCTGAATTTGAGTCAGAAATTGATTATGAAAAACACATTCACCATAGACATCAGGATGATCAAGTTGAAGCAACATTAAGATATGTCCGACGAGTGATCTCAACAAAAACCTCCAAAAACATAAATAATGAAATCGTCCCCGTAGCCCAGGACTGGGAAACACGAGCTAAACAATTCAACAGTAATAATGTTACCGAAGCATTGTTCGGTTGCCCAATTTGCACTTACTCATCTACAAACAAAGACATTTTGATTAAGATTCACTTAAAAACTCATCTCAAATCTTTCCAATGCCCGTCTTGTTACATGAGATTTAATGATGAAATTGTCACCCAACATCATCTTCGACATTTTCACTCAGATGCGTATGCGAAAGCTCTTTGCTTCTCAAATAATTTCATTGAATATTCGTCTCTTAAGAGCCGAGTCAAGGTCATGAGTCTACCCTCTGTAAAGCCGACGCCGAAGACTCAGTCAAAACCAAAACCGAAAGTCCCCGAGCGTTCAACAGTCGAAATTCCAGTCATTGATATTGATGACGATGACGAAGATGTTGTCGTCATTTCACCACCGCGAGTGTATTCCAAACCATCCAACAAAACTAAGCAAACTGCGCGCAAATCTACTGGAAAATCTCCCAATAATAATGTGATAATTTATGAGAGGGACGACGATGATGACGTCCAACCAAACGAACCAGCAGAGTTTAGTAATAGTCCTGGACTTTTTTCAAAAGGTTATTCAATTGAGTATGATGAGGAGAGTGATTTTGATGAAACCTATGAAGATCCATCTACATTTGTTCCTGGTCCTTCTAATACGAGTGTGTCATATACAAACTTAGTTGGTTAAATCGGAAGTTTCCAATCTTCCAAAAATTCATTCATTATTAGCCAATTTTGAAAATGATGTAAATTATGAATAAATAATTCTTTGCGCATCGCATTTTATATAAAATCTCTTCTATCTAATGAGTTCAGACGGACGTGATGTTTGTTATAATGTTAATACTTGAGAAGCTGTGACTTTCAGGATTGGATTCAACAGTTGTTACATAGTGTAGAGAATCCATCCTTGATTTCCTGACCCGGAAGTTTGTATTGTAGACTTACTTTTAGCCTCAAGTATTCACGGCACATTTCTTCTAGTACTTGTGGTCTATCGTATATAACTTTGTTTTTGACTGCAGAACACAGTCAAAGTTATTATTTCTCACGTAATACTACCGCAAAGAATTTGTATTGAGTTAAATTAAGTTACACATCATTATTAGAGTGTTGTCTACTGCAAAACTCTAATGCTGCTGAGATGACAAAATGTCCATATTATTGTTGGCTAGTTATTTTTATGTTTAGACTTTATTTACTATTTTATTCATAA
>JAQGCA010003065.1:0-12520 GCA_034698945.1 Protaphorura quadriocellata | reverse complement strand
TCCCAATTTGAACAGTTAATAGTTTACATGAATATAGAAGTATCTGTCCTTAGTTAAGAACCTATATTTAATTAAGTGACATCTGCGAGAGAACGTCAAAATCAATAATATCAGCTATGTTCATTTCAGGTATTGGGACTTCGTGTTACGAGAGAGTAAACAGAGATAAAAATTAACTTAGAAAGATACAAAGAAGCACGTTGTGTATTATAAATAACGCGTTAGTGTGTCCCTCGCTTTGCTGGTGTTGCATATAGTAAATAGCAGCGCAGTTCCAACTGAAAACTAACGTAATTTAGTTTAGTTTAGTATAGTTAGTTCCTAACTCCTAGTATATTTTTGTTCCCGTTCTAGTTCTAGTTCTACAATTTAGCAGTTCCAGTTCCTAATTAGTTCCCATTTAGTTCCTTTTTAGTTCCATATTAGAATTAAAACGAATTCTCTTTTGGTTTAAGAGTCCGACTCCCTTTGCGCTGCTCAAGATGGAATTATAAATTTTCGTATTCAATATTAAAATCAAAGGACGAACGGAGAACTCAAATTTTGGAGCCGGAGCGCGGTTTAAATTCTATGACTAAATATTACTTAAATTAGAACTCAGTTCCATTCAGTTCCTAACATCAATAGTTCCAGTTCCAGTTCCTACATCAAGAAATAATATAGTTCTACTTCTAGTTCCAATTTAATTGCAGTTCTAGTATAGTTCCAGGAACTGGAACTGGAACTGAAATTAGGAACTCAGTTCCAGGTGGAACTGAAACACCACTACCTCGCACAGACAACGCTCGGTAATGGCTTTGACCTTATTTTAAAATATGAATACAACTGACCCACTGCCCTGTTATTGCGATGCGAATAAATTCGAATTCAATGTAGTTTCTTCGCCTTAAGGAGGAGTTTCTTTGTCCATTGTATTATTTTTTTACTACTACGGGTACATTCCCTCCGTCAAATAAAATCCGAATTGATTGAAAAATTCTTACGCTGGTCCCCATACGGTGAATGTCAATTTGAATTATTAGACTATATATTCATTAATTAATTTGAAATCAGGAAAGACAATGCGGTAATTGAAGAGTAACAGTACGGGTTACAACCGACAACTGATTAAACTTATCAACTGTCGGATAACTAATTAATTAACTGCGAGCAGTGAAGATGCGAAAGGCGATGACACACATATGAAGAGAGAAAAGTGAGAGGCATCCACAGACCGACAGTTCCGGCTAGAACCGGATGTCAGAAGGTAGTGACGGACAATGTCCATAAATTCAATTGGATACGTCAATTGGATGCGCAATTTAACAATACGTTCGACATTTGACTCCAGTTGCGGCCAGAACCGGATGTGAAGAGGTAGTTCCGGACAATGTACATGAAAGACAACGGCCAGCTAATGACGTGTTCCAAATTTTAAGACAATCCGTCAATTAATGAACGTTTGATGTTCGACCCTTGTTCCGGCTAGAACCGGATGTCAACCGGCAGTCCCAGACATTGTCAAAAATAGCCAAGGACCATTTAATAACCTAAGCCGAATGTGAAGACAATCCGTCAATTAATGAAACGAATACAATTGGAAGCGAAATTGAGCAAAACGTTTGACGTTCGACACTTGTTCCGGCTAGAACCGGATATCGAACATCTCAGACAATATCCAGAAGAGCCAGGGACCCTTTGATAACGTATGCCGAATTTGAGACAATCCGTCAATTACCAAATGGAAGCGCAATTTGAGTAAAATGTTTGACGTTCAAGTCCTGCTCCGGCAAGTACCGGATGTCAATCGCTGGTCTCAAAATGTCCAGAAGATCTAAGAACCCCTTGATATCGTATGCAAAATTTTAAGACAATCCCTCAATTAATGAAGCAAGTACAATTCGAAGTACGTTTGAGCAAAATGTTTGATGTATATATGTTGTTCATAAAGGGAAAGCACTTTTTCTTCGATTTTACGGAACTGCAACTAATATTTGGTTGCTGCTTCGTAACGAATGTATGGTTGCTAGGGTTTTGATTGTTCCAGGCGTAGTATCAGTAAATATATACAACTCATCGGGAAGAAAATAGGCGTTCTCCGTTTAACTTTCGTTGGCGATCTCATTTAAGTTGGTTTGAAAGCCGTTTCCTGTTTGCCAATTTTAAATAGCAGAGTGTCCGAACCGGAAGTCAATCTTAGTTGACCATACATCGCGGGGGGAGCTAACATACCCCGGTCACACCTACCAAGTTACATGTCATTCACTACACAATTGTATTGAATCGAAGGAAGCATGACCTAGGAAAATAATTTAAAATTTCTGCTCTGCCATTGCTGCATAATCAAAAAACTATAAATTGCTGCTTCTGTTTTTACATTTTGTGAAAAGTGCTTATTAGGTCCAAAAAAACCAATTTTATCTTTTTGTCGATTTTACGAAACACCTGGTACTGTTTGGTTGCCGCTTCGTAATTTATAACATTAATGTATAGTGTTTTCTATCTGTATATTTGGCAAGGCAAAAACATTGCCTCAGCAGTTAGTATATCAGGAATCGCGGTGCAAAAAAGTCTCTGCGACAGAAACACATGCGCTTCGACCTATATAACGTTGATTTAAATATGCGCGACTGTTGACCAGGATTAAATTGGCAAGTACCCCTAGTAGTAGTCCGATTTCGTTGTCCAACGAACTTGACCGGAGCTATGGTCCAAAAGTCATTCATGCCAAGTTTTGAAGTGAATCAGATAAAAAATGTGGCCTCCGGAGTAGGCCTTCACACACACACACCACCACGGATTGTATAGCTCAGTCGTTCCGCCTTTCGCAATAATGATTAAGATGGGAACCGCTTGCGAGATGATGGTCATCCTAAAGAATTAGTCGCCACAAAATGAAGGCATTTCCTTCTGATTGAAATTCGTCGGATTCAAATCAATGTTCATCTCCTAGTGATTAGATTTACAACCGCGTGTTCAATGATAGTCATGCAAATATATTACCCACCATAGAATCAACTGGTGATTAAAATATTTAAAAATTTTGACATTTTTCCTTGATTAAAACTTCTACCACAGTGACAAGGGAACCACTTCAATGGAGTATCTGACCTAGAC
This sequence comes from Protaphorura quadriocellata, assembly GCA_034698945.1. NCBI lineage: Eukaryota > Metazoa > Arthropoda > Collembola > Poduromorpha > Onychiuridae > Protaphorura > Protaphorura quadriocellata. The sequence goes on along the minus strand of JAQGCA010003065.1, from coordinate 9,424 downwards.
CCGCCGTACACATTTCCACACCAGTTGAGATCACCTGACATGAAAAATGAAAAAAGCCCGTCAAATCAAATGAAGTACTTTTTTTCTATCTCCAAAATTTTTGTAAAAAAAAGTACCTAAGTTGAAAGTTGAGAAATCACCTGTTAAATCTCATGCTCTTTTCGTCGTTTTGCATTTCGTGACATTGTTGTGAGGTCCCCATTCGATGCATTGCAAAAAATATTAAAAATTAAAAAAAAAAATTTCAAGACATTGATTGGATATACGAAAGAACTTTAGGAAAACCAAAATCTTGACAAAGCAAATAATTTTCAATGTTTTCAAAATATTCTGCCATGGAATGGTGTTTCTCAACAATACCACTAAATCGCAAAATGAAGAAAAGAGCATGTAATTTAACAGGCAATTTTTCAACTTTCATGGGGTTTTTCTCTCTCAGGAAATTTTTTGACCAAAATTTATCAGATAGGCGAAAAAAAGAAGTTCATTTGTGTGGACGACTTTTAACCTTACTCATGTCCGGGGATCCCAATTGGTGTGAATAGTTATATGGCGGGTCTAGGTTAGATACCCTATTGAAGTGTTTCCCTTCTGAGACTGATGAAGTATTTCCTGTTTATAATTTTGAATCACACTTAACCACACTAGATTTGGATAATTGTAATCTAATGTATCTAATAATAAATGTTAAGGAACTATATAAATGCAACCGAAAACTAAGCTAACCAATACTGCAGACTCCTGCACTTTTTCAAAATGGCTCTATCAATTATGCTTGTTTCTTGTCTACTCATGAGTTCGTACTTTTTAAGAGTGAGGGCTACATATGATTTCTCCATGTACGGTGAGCCAAATCTGCAATGTAGAAACGTATTACAATTCTGTTAAATTATTATGTTAAACATTCATTGTGCGTTCATTTCATTTTGAGAGAAGTGTCAAAAGTTACGGTTTTCATCACTTTAGACTCTTTTCTCCACTTTTGAAATATTTGTTAAAAATCCAAAAAAAAATCGCACAGAGGTGCGCAATACATCAAAATGTTCAGAATTGGAACACACTCGAGAAAAAAATGGAAAGGTGAAAAAAAAAATTTTGTGACCTACTTGAAGAAGTACTCTTTCGGTCAAATTTGTTGACCTTTGACCTTTTCCCAATTTCTGAAAATGGACCACCTCCTACATTTGGAAATCGCTTTTTCTAGGTCTATGTAAATTTTCAAATTTCTATCACCAGAAATGCGGTCTAGAGAATGATATTCCGGGCGGACGTATTTATATGTCTGACAGTGTACAGTGCATATAATTATCATCTATAAACGTGAGGACGTCATCGTTTATTTAACAACAATTACTGGCATCTCAACCATGGTAGCCCGAAGACTCGGTATACAGTTACATAATGTGTTTAAAAACTGCACAGTTTCATTAATGTTTTAGTATATTATTGGGTTAAGATGAGAATTGAGTTATGTAATGTCTATTTTACGTATGTGTGGGAAATTATGAAATATGTCAGGGAGTGAATTGTCAATATGCTGTGTGGGTGGAATTGTATTTTGTGTGGGAGTTTCTGCGAATGAGAGGGCAGTGAAGTTTGAAGCGGAGTCCAGGAAGGACCTTGAATTGAGTCAACTGTTTAGCCTTGAGAGTAATTGATTGAGTCATTTGAGGAGTAGGAGAGCTGTAGAGGAACTAGTGCCTCATAATTAATATTATTTCTTTCAATAATAACTCTATAACGCATTAAAATAAATCGTAGGCCTTTGTTGTATTTTCAGTAGGGATTAAAACAAAGTTGTTAAGTAATACGATTAACCTTGTGCGTTGTGAGTCTATTATTTGTGCAAATTGCGTCATTGACTTTATACGAGTTTGGTTGCATTTCATTGAGTTGGACTTGGTGTGCTTTATTTATGAACTTGAGTGAAAGAGGCGAAGGGTAATCCTAACAAAATAGGAACAGGACTAAAAGACGAGCAGTCTTCCCGACAATATTTTTATTATTATTTTTAGTGTTGGGAATTGTACAGATGATGGTTAAGGATTTCCGATGATCCGGTTAGAGCTTGTCCTCGTCCAAAGATTTCAATGACTAAAACTAAATATTAGAGAATATCGTTGAATTTTTGATTCTAAAAATGCGGTTGAGCTATCCAAATATGAGTAAGTCATATTTTGGTATTATCTGTTTAAGTGTTTAATGCCCTGTAATAATAATTTTGAGCAGGCGAACTCCAAAGTACATTTGTTGTTTATAATTATTCCCCACTTTTGAAAACTTTGCTAAACCAAGCTTCGTAAGCCAAGGGTCTTCCCGCCTGTGTATGAATGAATCGACTAGAAACAGACCCAATCGGATACAATTTTTGGCCCAATGACTACGACACAACGCAGACTTCAGTTCTACTTTTTAAAGTGAATTAATGTTCATATTACACTACCCTCCTGAAACAAAGTAAATAATGAAATAATTGCGTTAATAAACCGAAACTAATAGCCACGGCCAATTTATTATTACTTAATTTATTTTAAGCTATTCAATGCATGGAAATTGGATAATACTCGTAAATTCTTCCAATAATGGGTGGTATGAATAATTCGAAGTAAGTACTTTTACTAGGAGATTCTCAAGTAAATACTTAGTCTCGTATGAATAAAATGACAGTACTAACTTTTACTTGAAGTAAATATTTTCAGTAAGAAGTAAGTACTTTCACTTGACTAGAAATTAAGTAAGTACTGCACTTTCATATGAATAAAATCGAGGGTCTACTTGACTTCGTAAGTACATACTCGAGAAAATTCAAGTCTGCCCTAGAGCAACTTGAACGAGAATGAACAAAGGCGTTTAGTAGAGTTTTTGATCGCAATGGCGAACGTTATTGTTCTACCTATTCGAAAAACGAAGGAATACAGACAACGAAGGGAAACTCGAAGCTTGGACTATAGAAAACTTTATCGCTTTGACGAAATCAACGTCCAATGGATGGCAAATCACTTTCTGGGTACTACTGAAGGAACAAGAGGAGGTGCGTTGACCAATAAACAAAAAATGCAAGTTTACCTTCGTTACATGGCAGACCCAGGATTCCAAATTGGTGTTGGCGAAGACGTTGGTGTGGACCAAAGTACAGTCTCAAAAATTATTAAAGAGGTTAGTTAAATTAGAGACGAAAAGCTCCATTCCTTATATACGCCCTCCGCCGGTTTTGACGACTGACGAGTATGTTTCATTTGAAAGGTTGTTATCGAAATCGTGAAGATGGCCGAAGTATGGATAAAATTTCCTACAAACCTAGCCGAGATAAACACTGCTAAAGCTGCCTGGTTAACCAAATTCAAAATTCCGTCTATTATTGGTGCCCTTGATTGTACCCACGAATTTCAAAGCCTAGTACTGCAAATCATGGAGACGAATACATAAATAGAAAAAAAATTGCCAGTATTAATGTCCAAGCTACATGTAATGTACAAGAGGAGTTCACAAGTGTTGACGCAAAATGGCCTGGATCTGTCCACGATTCTAGAATTTGGAATAATTCGTCCACTTTTTCACACATGTCTACAAGAACTACGGATACAATGGTAATTGCAGATTCTGGCTACGGAATCTCACCGTGGGTACTCACACCGTACAAAAATCCTACCACCCCTCAAGAACGACATTTCAATCACATATATGCGAAGGAAAGAGTCATAATTGAGAGATGCTTCGGTCAACTGAAGCGGCGGTTCCCCATTCTGCAGTACAAGATGCGACTAGCTTTGAATAAGGTGTCGGAAACAATTATTTCCTGCTTTGTGCTTCACAATGTTGCTAAATATCTGGGGGACAATTATGAAGATTTCCCTGAAATACCAGATGATGATGAAGAAGAACCAGAACCACCAATCATAACAAACGATCAAAGAATTCGACAGGCAGGTAAAATTAGACGTACACAGATTTGTCAAATTTTGTATCAGCGAAGATAAGTTTAATTATATTTAGTTACATCAACATTTTCATGCTAAAAACGTGAATTGGGTTCAATTACTAAATTATAAGTATAGTATTTCGTTTTGTTTGTACCTGTACATTACTCTGTAAACAAATTATTTACCTAAAGTTATTCGTCAAAACTGTTAATAAAAGTTACTGGAATTTCCAATCTCTGCTTTTTCATTCTCATGAGCGAGAGCTGCTCCAAGAGTACAAGTCTTTGCAACTGTGTCGTCGTCAACTTCTTGGTTTCTTCAGTCTCGTGTTTTTCCAATGCCTCTGGGGGTTTCAGTTGAGTTGGTTTGGGCGGACGAATCAAGAGCCCATCCCTTTGTTCAGTGCTTGCACTGGTAGCAGGAATTGCTTCGTTGTGTGACCTCTTAACTCCGACCGATAACCCACCTTTATTAAAGACAGAAGTAAGCATTATGAACGTACTGTACTTCTATTATATCCCCAGGGTTGTATTAAAAAATCTATTTCCAGGTCAGTCGCCCTTTTCTTTCATAAGAGTGCAAGGAAGAAGCGAAAGTAGCCGGGTTTTAATGGAGACTGGGTTCTATCAGAGAAATACGTAATTCCATTTAGGAAAAAAATCCATTAATTAGTTTTACCTGGAATGCAGCTGATGGTCGGATTGTCAGGATTCAACAAGCCCAAAAACTCTTTTTCCCAAGACTTCAAGGTCACCTTCTTGTTCCCAGTTAAGTTCAGGTCGGTCTTCGTTTTGAGTGAAGTTTTCATGTTGTTAATTTTTCTCATCAGTTGTACTTGGGTCAATTCCTTCCCATTCAGATTCCTGTATTCTTCAATAAGTTTAGATTTTGCAACCGCCTTGGCCGTCTTCATTGTAGGCACTTGTGATTTTTCCAGTAAGATAGTGTGTTTTTTTAAAAGCTTCACAAATGTTGATTGTGTGTCGTCCGAAACATTTTCAGTTTCACAATCGTTTTCCGAGTCACTGTTGATCGACATTTTGACAACTTTTAAGAAAATAAATCAACGAGGAAAGAAATTCACAGCTTGTCGGGAAGTCGGATTTCAAATTTGGCACGTCAAAACCTCCTAGTATTCTCTTAAATACTCCAAGTAAAGTTACCCTAGTAAAAGTAAACCTTTATTCATACGACGACGACAGTTTACTACTACTTCTTACTTCTACTACGAAGTAGATACTTTTACTAGGTACTTTTACTTCGAAGTACTTACTTCATATTATTCATACCACCCAATGTATTTAATGAGGAATCGGTTGGCTCATATTCTCCAATGGTACGGTGATGGTACGAAAATGATTTCTAATGTTTTCGAATAAATTGACGTTCATTAGTTCCAATTTTGAATAATTATTCCCACTCCATACCGATAGCCTGCATCAAATGCTTCATGATCCGTCCGGAACAAAATGGTCTGAGGTGGTGCAAGTGCATGGCTTGTGATGCTACTCTCGTGTAGAGTGTTTAAGACGATCATGAGAAGCCAAAACAAAATCTCCAGATTGAACTTTCTAATACTTGGTGCGAATTGGCGAAGTATTATACGGATCACAGAGAACCAATTTTTTCTAAATGATAGGCCTAGGATTTTGCTGGCAAGTAAGATCAATAACAAGGAAGCGATATCGATTGGTTTGAGCCAAATGAATATACTCTATGGTTTGCTGCACCTCGGTCACAGCGACTAATCATCGTTCCTGTAAAGTTATCCCCTTGTGAATGGCGTTTATGAATCAAGTATAATAAACTATCCAAATATATAATATGTTTTTAATACTCTTATGAACATTGAATAGTTTCATCAGCTCTAACTGGATGTAAAAGTTGTTATGATGACGTTCCAGGAGGGGAGAAAATTGAATATGAAATTCGAATCTCTAGTTTGAAAGATGGAAACTGTCCACCTAAGTCAGAAAAGAATATTGAGAGTTGTCAAATTGAAAAGTATAAAGAACCAGGGTCGTACTTTAGGTATAAGAAATGTACGAGACATGGTGGAGCTTGTGCGAACCACGCGGATTGCTGTCAGTCTTACGCCAGATCCAAAAGTATCAAAATCTATGTTTAAGAATAACTTTAATTCTGAAATGTAGGCCTGAGTGAGGCTAGTTGTGTGGACACATTGTGGCGATTAATGTCACGCATTGGTAAAATTTAATTTTCGACCGTACAAAACAATTCCTGTGTTTTTATTTAAAAATTCGAGGAATTTAACAATTCTAAGACCGGGGTACCCAATAGAGGTGTGAACGAGGCGGGCCAGGTCGGGCCGGCCCGGCCCGGCCCGTATTTCTGACGGATCGGGCCGAAAAAATGTCAAAATGTTTCTGGCAAAATCGGGGATCGGGCCGGGCGGATTTTTTAAAAAATAATTTGGGCTGGATCGGGTCTGGACTTAAAAACAAACGGACCGTATTGGGCCGGGCCGTCAAAAGATGGCCCGTTCAGCAATCTTATCCCAATGAAGCCGAGAAGCGGTGCATTTGCAGCGGACTGCAAATGTCATCTCTCTGTGTTTTGCGAGTGATTAAATGTTAATTCTATATGCGCGATCACGCGACCTTCAACCAAAATTCAAACTTCATTCAAGTAAACTGGTTAGATTTAATTTCGATTTCAATCTTGGTTTTTTGCTTCAAATATATAAGAAATTTTAAATGAAAATGTGAGACACTCATTATTCAATTTCAATTCTCCTGCAAAATCTGAGTAAATGGCACTGTTTACTCCGCAATAAAATTGTAATACATTTTCAAAATCCAACTTTTTATTCACTTCAATTTTGAAATTAAAATATTTCGGGCCGGATCGGGTCCTGGCTGAAAAACAAACGGTCTGTAAAAAATTAATATTTCGGGCCGGATCGGGTCCTGGCTAAAAAACAAACGGTCTGTAAAAAATTAATTTTTCGGGCCTGATCGGGCCCGGACATAAAAACAAACGGGCCGGACCGGGCGGGCCGAAAAAAATTTAAATATTTCGGGTCGGTTCGGGCTCGGACTCAAAAACAAACGGGCCGGTTCGGGCTCGGACTCAAAAACAAACGGGCCGGATAGGGCCGGGTCAAAGAATAATTAAAGTATTTCGGATCGGATGCGACCGGGCCTGAAAATAAACGGGTCGGATCGGGCCGCGCACAAAGTCGGTCCGTTCACACCTCTGGTACCCAACAATGTACAACAATGGCCAATGGCATAAACTAGGAGCAGCAAACAACACACCGTGCAGATTCTGTGGTGAAGCAGAATCCATCTTTCACGTTCTTGAACAAAGATGTGGTCATGATCGTGAGAGAGCCTGTTGCCGTACTTCGATACCAAAAGTTCCGATATTCTAAACTTCATCTATGACCCCCTGACCGACTCTGATGACCTTAAAAAACTTTACTTCCTGGTTACAGTAATCTCTTTGCATAACCAAGGCCGTCCTTAGCCTACTCTGCGACCAATCGTCTTGGAATCTTTTGTGGTGAATTAATTCCGACTTTGCCAGGAAGGTCGTCCTACCAGTTCAACACATGAACCATAAGAGTTTCACTTTCAACAGAAAATATCAGGGGACTCGACTGGACGCAAACCTATACGTTTGCCAGGTAACGGTTGTTGATTCTTTGACTTTCGACCAGGAAGGGCTGAAGAAACGGTTCAAAATTGGAAGACTCAACAGCCGTGTTTCGGGGAACAAATAGGTTCTTCTGTCCAGTCCACACATTTTATTTTGTACAGTGAAACACTTTATGTGTCGAAGTCGTAGGACGAACCACCTGACATATTTCGGATTCAACACAAGAAGTTCGGTCATGACTGAATTTGTTGACAACGTAGTCCTTAATCTGACTTCCACGTTTTGTAGTGAAAGTGCTAGTATAACTAGAGTTACTAGAGATTATTTGCTTTCACTCTTGGAGTAAGGAAGCTAATACGGAGAGTACATTTTTGTTTACAAAAATAAAACAAGGTCTGTTTGCAGCTTCTGGTTGAATCCGCTAGATGTCTCCCAAATCAGATTTACCTTTTCTGCGCTTATGTTGCAGAGGTTAATGAACGTAAGTACCGGTTCCGGGAATTCCTCGCCATTTTTTTTATTTGAATTTCTATACACCCGATTAGAAAACAATATTAATAAACTCAATTCATAATCTCATCCAATACTTCAATTTCTGGAGTATTAATGTTATGTAAAGATGTAAAATGTAAAGCCGGAATGATCGATAACAACCGAGAAGGGTAGGCAGCAATTCCCCGCAATACTACGGGCGCTGAATGTCCTCTCCATATAGAGGGGGCCGACTAATTATGTCCTCCAGCTTTCCCTTTTATCAATATTATTATATTATTGAAACTGGAGCTTATTACGCTTTCACTTTTACCACTATTAATGATTGACATTATTATGAATTGTTTCATCTAATCATTGTGTATAGTTAATTAACGTCATTTGCTCTAAATTATAGAATTCTAATATTTCCGATCAATTGTATACGTTACACTTTTATTTCTCTTTCAGGAAGAAGACTGTAATAACTGATAAGGGGGCTTCAACTAGCAATAGGAAACGCCACTTGGACCGAGCTCACCCGGCTAAGGTATTCAAAAAGAGGATGCAAATCCTAAATACAAAGTGGAAAACTACTTGAAAATAAAAAACCATATTTGGTCGCTTTTCCATTTTTATTTCTAACTCTCAACATTCTGCAATAATGAATTTGAGTATATGTTGAATTAAAAAATGAATTTGATGCAGGAATTTACTCGAGAGGAATATGAAAAACGGTTGACTGACTTCATTATCCTATCGAATCAGCCATTCTCTATTGTCGGCGATGATTCATTTAAGAGTCTGTCACTTCTCTGCTATCCAAACGTAAAGTTAGTGAGCGACGACACTGTGAAGAGAATGATATTGTCAAAATTTGAAATGGAGTTCGAAAGAACTCGGGACACTCTCCAGGTAGTAAGTTCGGGCGCGAATATTAGCTCCTTGCAGAAGAAATTTACCGACGTAATTGAGCAGGCGAAGCAAAGCGAGCGGAGCGAAGCTAAGCTTCTCTGTTCCACTAGGTGGTCCGAAATCCGTTTGTGTCTCTCACATGTAAATGTTTGCATTTTTTGTCCAGCGCTTTTCACCTGAACTACTTTGCCAATCGGGCTCACATTTTTATGGGAGGTTCTCCTGTGGTCTGGTCATATACAAGGGTATTCTGGACCGTCTGCTGTTAAGGGATGTTCCCTTAAATTTGACTTTTGCGGTATGGGTACTTGGCACGGGATAAATTTCCATAGCAACCGAGTAGTTTGCCTCTCAGTACAACTGACGTAAACAAACTCCGCCGTTGCCATAAAAATTAAAGACTTGAGAATGTTTATGACTAGGAATATGTCATCCCGTCAACGGTTGTGCCACAGAAAAGCGAGCGAAGCGAAGCTCATCATCCCGTCCTTTGA
>JAQGCA010003064.1:0-12523 GCA_034698945.1 Protaphorura quadriocellata | reverse complement strand
AAACTATAATCGACTCTATGTTTGGAATATTCATGACACTCAACCTATTCAACAATACACGGACCATATAGCTGCCGTTAAAGCAATCGCTTGGTCACCACATCACCATGGACTTTTAGCAAGTGGTGGTGGAACTGCGGATCGTTCCATTAGATTTTGGAATACACTCACTGGACAACCTATCCAGAGTATAGATGCTGGGTCTCAAGTTTGTAATTTGGCTTGGTCGAAACATTCGTCCGAATTGGTGAGCACTCATGGATATTCTCAAAATCAAATTCTAGTTTGGAAATACCCATCACATGAACAGTTGGGGAAATTGACGGGTCACTCTTGTCGTGTTTTATATTTGGCCATGTCTCCGGATGGAGAAGCAATTGTGACTGGAGCAGGTGATGAAACACTCCGTTTCTGGAATGTTTTTAGTAAGAATCGCTCTCTGAAGGAAAGCAAATCTTTCTTAAATCTGTTTAGCAGTATCCGGTAAATCTACACACCACTGTGGACTTCCGGTTTCCAAAAGTTCACGGTCATGGAACAACAATTTAAAAGAGAAAATTATTCTTATTATTATGAAAGGCTATTTCAACGTGTTGTCAAACTTATCTGAGAATAAAAACGGCTGTAATATCTACTCTGTAAAACAATCAAATATTAAAATCATAATCTAATAGAATAATATATTTTTTATTTGCACTTCATAAGGTCATTGGAAATTAGAGTACAGGGTTTACTGCAAGTCGGCAGTTAGAAGTTAAGACCGAGATGCACATTTAGTAGTTATAGAATTTAATTTGGAGTAATGATCATGTATATCGCAAATATAATTTATTGGGCACAAAAATTAACAGGAGAGATCGGAGGTCCAGAATTTCTGCTAGCGCGCTTAGCGTGCATTAAAGCATCGATATGTTAGTTTCAATTTTAATTTTTGTTTACATATAATTAGTTACAATGAAAGTACTGATGTACGCTTTCAGCCGTATTGAAATGGAAATGACAATAAACTTCACTGCTCAAGGAAGATTAGATAAGCCAAAACCAGAGCTAAATTATTTCTCTCAGTCAATACAAGTATCGAAGTATCATTTCCTAGTAGGTTTTCCTTTAGACCGGATCCGGTAAAGTTCAACTATCAACGCATAATAGTAAACGTTTAACATATTTTTGAGTCAAGATGTTCAAAATTACCAAAAATTTCTCAAAAGGAAGCTCAAACGCGAGTTCGAAAGGTATACAAATGCTCATTAACTACCAACTGAAAGAGAAAGGACGATATATGACAGCAGAAGAGCTATTGGAAACGCAGAAAATCAATCCGAACGAAAATTACGAAGGCGGGTTCACCGGATTGCAGGTAAAATTGAGTTGACAGATAGCAGACACTTTTAATATCTTCGTTAATCAAATCAGTCTTATCGTCTACTCGACTGGAGAGAACGGCCTGGTTGTATATAGTTGGAAATGTTGACTCAATCGATATATTTACAGAAAACGGATATCATCCAATTTGGGACCAAAGGTTTTGATCATTGGGGAATCTACATTGGAATAAATTGCGTCGTCCATTTGACAGAGGGCTTCATTCGACAAGAGAAGGTACGAATATTAAGAACAGTTTATTCTGAAATTTTTGACCCTAATTCTGAAAAGACATTAATTAAATAGGTGGTAGACGTTGCGGCCGGAAGGCTTTGCCGTATAAATAATAAAATCAAGAGTGCGACTAAACGGGAACTAAGTGCCCAGAATCCAGAAGACATTCTAAAGGCCATTTACAGACAGGTGAACAAACCTTGTGAGCAAAGTGCTCTGCAGTTCAACTCAGAACATCAAGTGACGAAATGGAAATATGGAGTAGCGTTCAGTGACACAGTAGACGAATTTTTGAGGGACACTGGTAAAGTTGCGGGTGTCATAATTGGCGGGACAGGCGGGATACTTCTAGCTGGGCCTGGCGGGCTTTCTGCTGGGGCGCTAGGATATGAATTCGGAGAGAAAGTTGCAGATGGAATGGTTTATGCTTTGGCGAAAGATTATTAAAGTGAGCCAAAAAATAGTCTTCGCTATAGGGTAGGGCAATACTGTATAATTTTGTTTCAAAAAATTCATTTTTTTTTATGAAATTTGACTTGTCTGAATGTTGTGGTAACTGAATCTGAAATATAGATTTTAAACCCCGGAAATTCCTAGGGCTCACAAGAGGGACGAATATTTGAGCATCACAGGAAGTACACCCTCATTTCAGAGTATTACCTTACTTTATACCAAGGGTTTATATGAGGGTTACTTGAGAAATTAGGATCAAATACGAGTCCTACTGACTTTAATGATGGAAATGTGATAATTCTAATCACTGGGTGTCTGTTTGTTAAATCTGTAATTCAAGTGTAATTACTAGTTTTGTAATATTAAAGCCATTAAAATCGATACTGTAATTTTCCCTTCCTGATTTTGTCATTCTGTTTTTGTCTTTGTAAATGGACGCACATATAGTGATTTGGTCAACAAAATCTTCGGGACCGTCAACTACGTGTAAATCCCTAATTCCCTAAATCCACCCAAGTCACTACCAACTCATAATTTCAGAGTTACGGAATCGAGTTCAAATATGAAACATTAATGTTTATCAAAAGTTATTATCAAAATTTTGATAATAACTTTTAATAAACATGATAATTTGCACGTGTATTTTTCCACTAGTGAGGATTTCAATGATGTTTACTCCCAATTACACATCTATGATTGGGATTTGGGATCTGTCTATTTTTCGCGACGAGTCCATGGACAAATTTAATCGCCATGATTTAGCTTAATTAAGTACTTCGGATTTGATAATCATGACTTGCGAATAATAGCGTATTTACTCTCATTGATTATTTTGACATTGACGTTATAAAAGTGTGAAATAAACATCCGGACAAACAATTTAGCGAAACGAAGTAGAGTTTGATAAGGGTTTTAATGATGGGATTTGGGGCGTTATATCTTTCAGCATATACAGGGTGTTTCAGAAAAAGCGCATAGTTGTTTGTGTTTTTTTCGTTGTTGGGCGGTTTAATCTCATTGCCTGTTATGTGAATTTTTGTTACTACACGCCAAAATATTATCAAACAACTATGCGCTTTTTCTGAAACACCCTGTATAATTAGCTGAGGTTTATTCAGCAACATCAGCTTTTGTTTGTGACCTTGCTGAATCGGGATCGTAGACCTGAGTTGATATCAACGAGGTGACTCTTGTCTAGAGAATTTATTCTAGGTTGAAGTTTGGGTGTATTTACTTGTTACTTGTCATACCAAGTCCACAATTCATTAAATTATAGCTGCACCACGTATAGATAAATTTTTAATTCGTACGTACACACAATTCTTAAAATTTCATCAATTCAAATTCAAGGAAACCCGCGATCGACCCAGAGAGGATCTCTGAGGACTAAAAGTTATTTCTAAAATTGACCTCTATTCTGAAACTGTAGAACAATGACTGACTTTCTCGGAAGTCTATGCCGTCCTCTAGTGTCGTGTTTTACAAACTATGAAAAAGTCGGTGAATTCCTGGATCCTGAAGAGATTTTGAAAATAGCAAAACCAGCGGATTTAATTGAATTCGAGCGAAAGAGTTGTGTCCATTGGGGAATGTACGTGGGTGACGGCGGTGTCATTCATTTTTCAAATTTAGGAGGCGGGAAAGGTCAAGTGGATCAAGAAGAGCTCATCGTGGTAGCGAAAGAAGGCAAATGTAGGGTTAATAATCAAGAAGACAAAATAGAGGAGTACTCAAAACTCCCTGGATTTAATGATAAACGGGATTCAGTTGCAATTATTGAAGAGGCTCGCAGATGGTTGCATGAGTTGCATCCTGACAAGGAATTAACTTACGATTTATTCAGCTGCAACTGCGAGCATGTCTGCACCAAATGGAAATATGGCGTCGCAGTGAGCCAGCAGGTACGTTCATTTTCAAAACTTTGAAATGATCTTCCAAAATAGGGCTCTCGTACTCGAACAAGCGGAAAGCCCTTTTTTGCCGAGTTATGACAACGAGAGACCCATTATTCCTTGAAGATTTTTCGTGCCGAACTTCAAATTCAGAAGAATTCATCCAAAAATATTTAATTCTATTTGGGGTATGGGTAGTCCGATTCTTCCCTGAAGTGCAGCCATATACGTATAAATACCCAAACTATTTACCAAACGCTTTTTAAAATTTTGAGTGAAAATTTAACTCCTAAGTATTCGGCTCGTCAGAAATATATTAGTCGGAAATTGTGAAGTTTGTTTTTAAGAAATGTTGATATTTTGGATATTTGGCCCGAAACCCTTCATAAATCAGGAAGGTACTCGTATGTCAGTTCGCTACCTGCAGCCCATGTCAATTGCTAACTCGGGGCACCGGAAATATGGACAAAACTCGGCATTGAATTGCTTCTCTTTCAAATAGTATATTCGGTTTGATTCGAGTTCAAAATCTTTAGATTCGTGAGATACTTAATGGTTACAAAAATAAAGGGGACCCTGTGTGCACTAATGGAAACGTTTCTACTTTAATTGAACACATGCAGGTGGAGGCGGCAGCTCTAATTGTGGCAGGATCTGTTGCAGGGGCATCAACCCTTGGCGTTGTCGGAGGAGTTGCCGCCGAAATGGTCGATCAAGCTGCACAAGCGGCCAAAATTGAAGCCGAGGCTGCTGCCAAAGAAAAGCTTGTCGAAGAAAAGAAAAAGGCTGAAGAAGAAAGCAAAGAAAAATTGAAAGGCATGTTCGGCATGTAAACATATTCAATAAATTACTCTAAAGTCTTTTTCTATTTTAATTGAAGTTGTCAAATAAATTGGGACACGTGGCTAGCTTTATTTGCCCAAAAAGCATAAAACATGTAAACCGTTATCTTTAAGTGTATGATTTATATGGGAGCGACCTCTGTCGACAGTTTTCCTGATACAATTACTTACCGTATTCCGCGGATTAAATTGTAATCTGATGTCAATATTCTGCTAATTTGATACAGCGAATTGCTATGTCAAATAAAGACGATTGATTAATTGATATAGGTGTTTAAGTATTTATTCGGTAAGAAGGAAAGATCACATAAAATGGCCGCTATAATCATTCAAGACGATCAGTCATAATCGACGTAAACACTTTTGGTGTTAAGAAAAATCCGACATATGGTTCAAGGGTTGCAGGACTCGCCGGGTCGGGGTCAACTTGAAATCTTTGGAAAATACTTGTCATGAACAAGAAAAAACTCTCTCTTGCAAGTGTTTCACCCAAGCAAACACGTTTTCCAGTTGAGAATGGAATGAGAGCTTCATTTTTGATAACGTTCTTCCCATCAGGACTCAAGAATCTTTCAGGACGAAAATTCTCTGGGTCGCCCCAAGTTTTCGCATTAAAATGGGACTCATATATGTTTCCAATTATTTGTGTGTCCTTTGGAATAAAATAACCATGGAATGTTGTGTCTTCCATTGTGGAGTGGAGAAGCCCGAGTGGAGTAATCGTTGAGAATCTCAGAACCTCGAGCATCACGGCCTCCGTGTACGGCATACTGAAGTACGAATAAGGGAAGTAATTGTTTAATTAGATCATTTATATATCGTACTATCAAATTGTGTCAATTTCTTACTTGAATTTATCTGCCAGACATGGTAGCCGACTTTTCCCAACAACCTGATCGATTTCTTGTCTCAATTTTTGTTGAATCTTTGGATGTTTCATCAAGTACAAAAGCGAAAATGCCAGAGTCGTTGAAGTTGTTTCTGAACCGGCGCCGTGCAAATCGCCGATCACAGATGTCATTGACTTGACTGCAATTAAAAGAGTATAATTTAATTTTAGCAATGTTGATAACAGGCGCAGTAAACTTCGTAAGGTGGATCCTAACCTCGAATTTAACAACATAACAACTGAATGATTTTAGAACTTACTTCCTTTATCCTTATAAAAAGTAGAATTCGGGTCAGTCGTTCTGTTGATTTCATTCATGTAAGCGTCCATTAAATCTCTCGGGTGATTTTCATCCCCAGGATTTTTAAGGCGTTCTTCTACAGCTGATTTGAATATATTCGTTAACGGTATCAACGACTTTGTCAATTTATTCCAGCCGGAGATATTAGGAAATCTAGACGCCAATTCCGGGAAAAATAAGGCGACGGGACTATTCGCAGTATCCTTGAAAGATCTGTACACGTTGAAATTGAAGGAGACATTAGAAATTGAGTTTTATGATCATTGACACAACTTCAGAATATAATTTTCTGTAAAACATACGGTACTAGCGGCAAGCTAACTTACTGTATCGCAGTGTCCAGAATATTGTTCAACTTGGGATCATCGTGGCTATTCCGCTCACTCGTCATAATTGCCCAGAGGGAATTTACAACGGCTAAACTGAACTTCCGATTTACCGATACCGGTTTTCCCGTCCCTTTTTTTAACCACTCAACTATATCAGTCACTTCGTCCATAATCATTGCTTCCATATTTTTCTTTCCAAATCCAAAGTCTCTCAATGTTCTCAGAGTGAAGCGTCTTTGTTCTGCCCAATCCGCACCGTCAGAGTTTAATATCCCTGAATAATGATTCGAAAATTCGAACGCAATTACCACGTGTGGTGACTTTACATTACGAAATACTGTGCAATTTCTACGTAACCGGAAGAATTTTTCTTATTATTTCAAGAAATGGGTATTGGGCAAAGTCGATGTACCGTAAAATCCCGAATAGAAGGCGGGTCTTCTATTTAAATCGAGCACCACGAGACCCGCCTTGTAATTGGGACCCGTCTTCTATTCGGGACCGCCTTCTAATTCCGAATCCAGCTTTGTGATCCGCTCTCTATTTGAGCCCCAAACTCTATTAGGGCTCCGCCTTCTATTCGGGATTTTACGGTATATGCCGGTATAGTAAATATCTTACCGATTTTTCCTCCAGAGATTTGATTAAATAATAAGTTGTCAGGTCTGCCGCTAAAAACTGGATCGTTGAAAGCCTCTTTTATCAGTTGAGTATCATTGAGTACTACGGTTCTATGTACAGGAGAAGTTCGAAGTTATAACTTTCGAAAACTTGAATCGAACGTCGAAGATCTGTGGCAATTCATGAAAATGCTTACCGAGTTGGTCCCAAGTTCAGCATCATAATTGGTCCATACTGCTTCCCCCATTTTTCAAAGGTAAGATGGGCTTTACTTCCCACTGATAGAATACTCCCGAAAAATGGTAGGCCGCGTGGTCCTAAAATATTTCAGAATAAAACGAACCGTGTACTACACAGTTTTTATGCATTTATACAGTGTGATCCAAAAAAGATGGGCGTCATTCCGCTAAGCCCGGAATAGACGATCCAACTCTCCAGCGGCGAGATTCACTGGAAAGCTCATGGAATGTTCAATAATAAACATTTCGTGCTATTCTATTCTTAAATAGATTTAACTTAATTGTCTATTACTACACTCTGTATTATGAATTTATAAATTAAGTTTGAAATGATAAGAATTTACCTGGTGGAAGATTTTTGCCTTTGTACTTGTCGTTGAAAAATAAGTAATACACCAAAACACTGACGATGGCAATGCCAATCAACAAAATATTTGTGGCTACCATGTTCTTTTGGTTTGGTTGTCCACTGAAATCTGACTGAAAGTTGGAATAACTGTTGATTACGATTTGTGTCGAACTTATATAGCACACAAATGTTTCACGAACAATAGGGAGCAAAGCCTACAGTCAAACCTGCCGTGCAATTTTATTGTTCTATTCATTTTCGATCAAAGGTAAACTCTCGAGTGTTTTGTTATTATAGATTACGTATAAAGCATCTCAAGTGTTATGTTCATTATGTACACGCCAAAATAGTAGCAACTACTAATTATATTATATAACTTTTTTTTTATTACAACTTCGTTTTCTGGATTTTCTTATACATTTTGTACGGTTTCGTTTTCATGGTGTTTCATGTTCCATTCCCGTACTTTGCCATACTGTGAGGTTTCTACCTTGTAGCCCCAGGGGTTTATCCGAATTCCGTTTTCATAAATCAGTAAAGTGTACTAAATGGGTAGAAAAGTCGGGTACCAGGATTGCGATAAGAAGCACGAGTTTAAATAATATACAAAATAATACGTCGCTGCATTATGACTTTATGTACTTATTCAAGTCACAGCACTCGTCTCTGACGTACTACACAGTCAAATTTTAAAAATGAGAAAAATTATATGTAGGTCTGTTATCCACAAACTATTACTAAAAGTATGATTCAGACGCGGGTAATCTTAAAATAAATATCTTCGAAGTTCAATGAAAATTGTGTAATGAAAATAGACTAAGCTCATGCTGGAATGTACTCTACATATATCATAGTGTACGTCTCGATTTAGAAATTTCTGAAAATACGTTACAATCTTTTCGAAACACTCATGAAATTATGAAATCTTGAAGTCCATAGGCACTTTCTAATTCTTGAAAAGTGTTTGTAGCAAATGACTGAACAATACGTTCCTACGCTAGTTTATAGAAAACATTCACTGAGTATAATGTATACTTATTTTTAAAATTCAACTCTGCAGTACGTCGGGACATTTGATTTAACTAAATAAACAAAGCACCAGTTAGTGATTTTTCCATTCAAACTCGTGCTTTTTATCGCAATAAAGCGAGTTGTTCATGATGGACCAATCGACCAGTGCAATGTCCGGAAAACGGGCAGTTACAGTGTGGTCAATGAATTCTGTCTCCTCTTCATTCCAATCCGTGATACAGCTAAAGTCGAAATGATGTATTTTGTAGTGCCTTACTGTACAAAACACAGAAGTCACACACAAGAATATTTATTTCATTATTTATTATTTATTTCATTACTGTGCTCGGTGGATAATAAGTGAAACGTATGACCAATCGGCCAGGTCTGACAAAGTGATTGCCTCTTCTGGTCACAAAATTGTCTATCTTTGATTCCAAACATGGGTACAGTAATGCGGTAATCACTTTATTATGAACCACCCTGTAAATGTAAGTGAAACTATAGTAGAAAAGTTATCAAGTGGACACACGACGCCGTACCAGGCGTGTGACTACACTTGAGAATCCATATAGTAGTTAATTTATAATAACGAAACACTGAAGAGTGATTAGCGTGGATTGATAATGAATAAAGCACGCGGGGTCTAACATCGTGCTTTGTTTCCTACTTGGATCTTGAACCATTCAAGTGATATATAAGTTCGATAGAAATCAAATTCAACAGTTATTCCGACTTTCGGTCAGATTTTATTGGATATTGAACACAAGAAAATGGTTGCGTTAAATACTTTGCTGATTGGCATCGTCATCGTCAGTATATTGGTTTATTACTTATTTTTCAATGACAAGTACAAGGGCAAAAATCTTCCACCAGGTAAATCTATTCTTACAATTCACATTTAATAACTAATTAATCGACTTCTACCACGTGTGATATTAATCGTTGTTAGGACCGCGTGGTCTGCCGTTCATTGGAAGTCTCCTGTCCGTAGGAAGTAGACCACACATTGTATTCACTGAATGGAGCAAGACATACGGCCAGATCGTTATGACACATTTGGGACCGAATCGGTAATTTATATTTTGATTTTGGATTTAGCCAACATAGACTAGCGTGCTTCATGGAATATCATTCTATTCCTTCAGAACCGTGATTCTCAATGACGCCAAGCTAATAAAGGAGGCTTTTAATGATCCAGCGTTCACTGGCAGACCTGACAACAAATTTGTCAATATTATCTCTGGCGGAAAAGTTGGTAAGAATTGACATCTCTAAATAAGTTGAAACAACTGCTGCCGTACCATGTGCATGTTGGGCTTTGATCCTAGGACTATGGAGATACTACAGCATAGCCTACCAGAGTACATATTTTAACAGGCAGTTAATTGGACTAAAATTTTTCAACACGAATTTCATTAGGTATTCTAAACGCCGATGGTCCGGGCTGGGCAGAACAAAGACGTTTCACTCTACGAACATTGAGGGACTTTGGATTTGGAAAGAAAAATATGGAAGCTATGATTATAGAAGAAGTGACTGAAATAATTGAGTGGTTAAGAAAAGGGGCGGGAAAACCGATTGCAGTAAATCGGAAATTCAGTTTAGCAGTTCTAAATTCCCTTTGGGCAATCATGACGAGTGAACGGAATAGTCAGGATGACCCGAAATTGAACAATATTTTGGACACTGCCATACAGTAAGTTTGAATAAAGTAGTATTTCGCACGCTATATCGAAGGGTGTGTTGTAACGAGGATGTTGTATAAGCGTACAGTGGGATATATATATTTTTTAATTTTTGCGCCAGGTCCTTCAAAGATATCGGAGAGAGTGGAATTGCCTTATTTTACCCGGATCTGGCTGCAAAGTTTCCTAATATATCCGGTTGGAATAAATTGTTGAAAGCAGTGATTCCGCTGACGAATTTATTTACAACTGTTGTACAAGAACGTCTCGAAAACCCTGGAGATGAAAATAATCCAAGGGACTTAATGGACGCCTATATGAACGAAATTAAGCGGACAACGGATCCAAATTCCACTTTTTATAAAGAGAATGGAAGTAAGTTTATATATTATTTTAAGACACAATTTTTTTGTTCTCACTTTTCCTGGTAGTTCTCAGTCAACCTTTACTTAGGTCTTGTATAAAAATAAAATGAATAGCAAGTCCATTGCAGCATGATGGTATGGTAGGCCCATTCTGTCTCGCTGTACTGGGGTTCGATTCCTCGGACTTCCACTCCCGGTGGTCGCTTTAAAGAGGTTTTTTCCACTCGTTGTTCTTGTTCCTACTACTAGATGGTACCTATGTTGTAAGTCTTTAAGCCAAATGGGAAGCAAGCCAAAAATACGCGATGATGTTTGATTCGGCCTCAGCGGCTATGTCAATTAATGTGTGTGTAAAAAGAAAATGAATTCTCGAATTGTTAAAAGTCTTTCTAATTAATTACATGTATTTCAACTACAGTAAAATCCTTGGTCGCCGTCGTTGGTGACTTGCATGGTGCTGGTTCTGAAACGACTTCAGCAACTTTGACCTGGGCTCTCTTGTACTTAATGAAATATCCGGAAATTCAAAATAAATTACGAGACGAAATTGATCAAGTAGTCGGGAAGAGTCGACTTCCTTCACTTGCCGACAAGTCTGAGTAAGAAACTATATAATTAAAATTGTTTGTGGAAATTCTTTCAAAATTTGGTCTTATTCGTTCATTATATTTCAGTATGCCATACACAGAGGCTGTAATGCTTGAGGTTCTGAGATTTTCATCCATTGTACCGATCGGACTTCTCCATACTGCCACTGAAGACACTATATTCCATGGATACTTCATTCCAAAGGACACGCAAATAATTGGAAACCTTCACGGTTCACATTTCAACCCGGAAACGTGGGGCGACCCAGAGAACTTCCGTCCTGAAAGGTTTCTCAGTAAAGATGGGAAAGAAATTATCAAAAATGAAGCACTGCTTCCATTTTCGACCGGGAAACGGGTTTGTCTGGGTGAAACACTTGCAAGAGATGAATTTTTCTTATTCATGACAAGCATATTCCAAAGATTTCAAGTCGGTCCTGACCCTGAGCATCCAGCGTCCCTTGAGCCAGACAGTGCTCTACTTCCAACTCCGAGAGTGTTCACGAGCATCATGACTGATCTGTTCGAATGAATACGAACCTTCCGTGTATGAAAATTATAATTGACATAACTATTGTGTAATGCATAAAATAAAATCAAAAAATACATTTATTTATTCGTCAATTACAAAGTATGTTCCGGTTTTTCTCTAATCCTTTAATTTTTTACAAATCAGGCACCCTGGACAAAGCATATATATGTCTGGTAAATTAACGAAAGTTACGTTAGGGAATGGGTGAAGGCAATTTGCAAATTAACAATGTCTGGTAATTGGCCGAGCCAGGCAAATCAATTTGCAAGTTGACAGTCTGGTAATTGACCGAGCGAGTCAATTTGCGAATGGACAGTGTTTGGAAAATTACTGAAGCTACGATTCCATTGCAAATATTGAAGGCCGCAATGTTAATCCGCAATATTGCGATAGATGGAATAGGTCCTGCAATCAACATTGCAAGCTTTATAAATATTGCTGAACTTGATTGCGCATCACAATCAGGAACCGTCGTTTTGCGAACATTGCGGCGATTGCAAAGAACAAATTACGATTTCAAAGAACATTATAATCATGTGGAGAAAAAGTTATCATCTGCAATTAGTAGACTATATGCTATTAAGAGATTACTACCAAAAAAGACAATGATTATTCTTTTAAATGCCTATGTCATTTCTAATTGTCGACTATTGCAATATAATTTGGTGTGTGCAGACAAATGTTATGCTTAATCACCTTCAAGACAAGGTAAACAATTTTCTTATTAATTTTTTTCTTCCAACTTTTGCTATGCGAAAATTGAAGAATAGGAAGTTAAAGAATAAGAGTAATTTATACCTTTCAGTCAAAAGTAGTATTGACATGATTC
>JAQGCA010003063.1:0-12523 GCA_034698945.1 Protaphorura quadriocellata | reverse complement strand
CGAAACTCTTCAAAGAAAGAGGTTATTGTGCCTCTAGCTCCCACCAACAGACCAATCACCTCCAGATGATGCAGCTGATATCTTTCAAGCAGGTATGGGATACACCATTACAGGATGGTATACTATTCGTTTTCCCATTCGTCCATGGCATTGGTTATTTTCTGATTCCGTTTTTAAAAGAAAATATTAATCCTTTCACAAGTTATGTCAAACTCTAGGAATTGAAATAAGTTATAACTTCTTGGAGATATAACAAACAACTAATTTTACATCAAACTGACTGCCGATATCTCTTGCGTAAAAATAAGATATAAATTAAGACATCAAATTTTCTTGATAGTTGCTTCGTTTTTTTGTTGAAAAATACACAACCCTCATCTGCACTGCTTAACATTTTTGATTGTCTCGCTGTTAGAGTCAGAGAATTTCTTTACTCGTACTGGTCTATTGCCCACAAAGTTCAGTACAATAACGACACTGATTTTTGTTTTAACGCCGCTGTGTCCGTTGAATTTTGAAGATGCTCACAGAAAATGTTTTCATGAAATTCTTTACAAAATGCATATCTCAGTTTATCTCTGACACCATCTTCAAATTTGTTTATCTCTCTCTTCCACACATTTCTAGTAGGACTTGGATTACCAAGTCCGAACAACTTACAATTTAAGGGAAAACTTTTCCAAATTCCGTTCAAGCAGGATTCATTGTTTCTTCACCACGATGAGACTTCGGTCAATTGGTTTGGTATTTGATTTGTCTTCTATGTACATATAAGAATCAATTTTGTATGAAGAACACACGATAATATTTCCCCTGTGTATCTTACAAGAGAATACCAATTTTTGTACGTACTTTGTACAGTGGGTTGATGTTAGAATTAGATCAAATTTATGTAAATCATGCACGTTGATATTAACATATGTTCAATCGAATACAAAAGTGAGTACTAAATAATTTGTTCCTTTTGATCAATAAATGAAGGAAACTAGCACTTAGACCATTTCATTTGTCCTGTGTTACGCCTCCAAAATATTATGATTTCTATACGTGCCAAAAAATATAAGAAAGTCCTATAAATCTACATCGAATTACCCTACATGCCTTGCCCTGTTTACTCTTAATTTTATTAAGAGTTAGCATACCCGAATTAATTAATTCTGTCTGATTAGTCTGATATGAGGAAAAGGTAAACCTAACCAGGATTCAAACTCGGATCTACTCAGGCGGTACATCGTACAAAGATAACCCAAGTTTGGAGTTTGTACCAGAGTCTAACTTAGTTAACTTTGTCTGACCTTATTATTGTTTTATGGCTTTCATGATGGACGAACATAAACCATGAATGTATTGATGAAACCACATGGTCCAATGCTACATCTACAAAATGAAAATGATCAATCTTCTAAGTTCAAGGGTTACACTTCAAGGATAGACCATCCAAGAGTTTCGCGACCTCACATAAACTAATTGGTCAATAAAAACCACCAAAACTATTATTCACACGGAACAACAACGTGATGAAGCCAAATTCAAAATCTAAATCTGTAATGACTTTTATACTGACATGGCACTTAATTTCCACTTTCGTAATATTTTTGACAAAATCATGCAAAACATTCACCATATCACAAGCCACTCTCAATGGTCGTGTTTTATTCCATGCATGCATGACGAATGTTATTCCCCGATGATGTTGAAAGAAAATTGGAAATCGGTGTTTTCGTTTCGTTGAAATAGAAATAGAGTCATGATTTCGCATTAAATTAGCACTAACATTGTGGCCAATCTACGTCAGAGACTTCCAACTCATTTTCTAATGATCTTGTACTTCATGGTTTTCAATCAACATGCTCTGCCTGACTTGCCTAACATAAATGAATTTTCGGCTGGTTGAACACACAAGAAAATAAACAGATGGTTTCAACCTCGGATTTTTATGTAATTCTCCAGGTTGGACGTTATGATACGACTAATGCTCATGTTAACTGGTTAACTCATCATCTGTTCAATTTACACTGACTATCCTATGTGCTAATGCTAAACTTAATGGAGTGTTGAATTTAGATTTACATATATCTGAGTCATCTGAAATAACCCTTTTTTTCATGCCAAGTTTGTTCTAAGAACCCCGAGAAATTGAGCGTGGATAGTTCTTCGTACTACGGGGAAAAGCCAAACCAGGGACGCTTTACATACGTTTACAGCGTGTTAGGTTTTAGTTGGAAAATTATGTAGCACGTACAATGGGTATTACCAATCTACCCGGGATTCGGGAATAAAGCCACCACTGTCAGGGTGATTCGGTCCAGTCTTCAGAACACAACTGAGGAGAAAGCATCTCAAGGAAACCGAATGCTCACTCCAAGCAAATAAATACTACATATTTACTGAAAGTTCAAATCTAAATTGAAATTATTTTGAAGCTAAAACATATTCAGTCAAATTTCAATTGACTGTGAGTGAAAACGTTCAAGTACAACAGTTTATTCAGAAGAAACAGGAGAGTTGAATCTCATTTTATTTTGAGTGGAAAGGTAAGCATCATGCTTCTACCAACCTTCACTAGATTTAAAATTTTTAGATAGTTTGGAATTTAAAAATCGAAGTTGATTAATGTTTCCAATAATATTTCATTTAAATACTACAAAAACTTCAGATTTCGAAGAATGTCAAAGTAAAACTTATTTTAACTGAGCATTTTATTTGCTAGAGAATAGTGACTGTTTTTATTGAGTGTTTTTAATTTAATTTGAATCAATTCTGAATAAATTATAATGCTAATCATACATTTATCATTTAATTCCAGGTCAAGTTCTCAATGAAGCTACCGGTTATGCAATCTACTAAAGAGAAGGAAGAAGTAAACTCCTTCCCACCATCGTCGACATCATCACGAACAGGACCACCAAATGGAACAACAGAAGAAACAGAAAATGCTTACGCAAAAAAAGCAAGAAGTAACAGCAATGACAATTGTCTTCGAGAAATCAATTTGAAAGACGAATTCACGATCATCAAACGACTCTCCAAGGGAGCCTATGGAAAAATCCTTCTAGCCAAGAAAGATGGAGAAAAAATGGTGTTAAAGGCCACACGTTCAGAGCATTCAACGTGGGAAGATTTTCAACGAGAGTTAAATTACAATTATTTCCTGAGTCCCCATCCAAACATTGTCACATCCTACAATGTTTCATTCCTTTGGAACAATTACTTTGTATTTGTTCAAGAATACGCACCTTATGGGGACTTATCCAGGTACTTGAAACGTGGACCTCTCATGGAATCCCAAGTCAAAGATGTTATGGGGCAATTAGCACGAGCTGTTGAATTTATGCATTGTGGAAGTGGATCCAGCGTCGTCCACGGAGACATCACTCCAGCCAACATTCTTTTATTCAAAGCTGACCTTTCACTGATCAAGCTTTGCGATTTTGGGAGTTCTACACCAGACCGAACACTTGTTGTTCGTAAACCCGGAAAACGAAACTTAGAAGCTGAGGATTCCTTCTTAGCCCCAGAAATCTGCGAAATTATCCCACAAGAAAAATATTATACAAGCAAAGCAGCGGATGTTTGGCAAGTTGGAGTTTGTCTTTACATGTGTTTGACCGGAACAAGCCCATGGCAAACAGCGGATATTACAGACGCAACTTATTTGCAATACATTGATTGGCATAGAAGGAAATCCATTCGAATGCCTGAAACGTTCAAAACCTTTACACCAAGATTTACTAGGCTCTTGAAAAGACTTCTGGAGCCAAAACCGTCCATGCGTTGTGGAATTCGTGAAGTCTACAAATATTTGAAGGATGCTTGGCTGGAGAAACATTGCGGATTTGCAAGGCTGCTAAGGAAGGAATCACTTTGCCAAGGAAAATGTAAAGGCCAAACTAATGTTGCCGCAAATACTTGTCCCATGCCGATGTCGATTTCTGGGGCAAGACACTCCAGAGCCAAATCCCTCAGAGTTGAGCCACCTTCACTTCCAGGAACACCTATGCGAAGATCAGCCAGCTACGAGGTCACCAAGGAGAACCAATTGTCTGAAATAGTGTAAAATTTAGATAATGAAACCACCTTAGTCCCACACAGCAAACCTATTCGATCGTAATTACCCTCAACAGTTGTACCGAACTAATTTTATTTTACAGAGGAAACGTTACGTAATTACCTCAAAAATGATATCGACATTGTGATGTTATGTTTACAAATGTTTAATTAAGATGAACATTTTGTTCCCTTCATCTTTGTATTTCTTTGAGAATTTCTACAACCAATTGTAGAAGTTAACTCTTACGGCATCTGATGTTCGAACTGGTTTCTGTTTTTAATTTTGCTTACTGAACAGTCGTTGGTCACAAGAATGAGTTTTATTTTTGTAAATAAAATCGACATCTAACCTAGTACTGGTGGAGTCATGTAATGCTATAAATGTAATGTCAAACAGACTAGGGAATAAAGAATGAAAGCTTGATGTTCATGATTCCATGTGAGTTGTCAACTTTTATTTATTATTCGCTTTGAGACACCTTGAAATAAATCATTTACATCCTACAAAAGTCTTCAGTCATCAGCACATCTGGTCGAAGCTGGAAATACGATAACTGTTCATTTACTGCAAGAAAATCCCAATATTGTGAGGATACTTTTTCGGTTTCCAAAATTCGTATGAGTACTTCTCTCAAAATAAAAGAAAGAACTGGTGCTTTAGCGAGAATTCCTTGCACAATACATGGTAACGATTGAAGGATAACTGGGCTGTTGATTAAAATTAAATGACGTTAACTACAATAAAATTAGGTGGTTGCATTTTTCAAATTGATAATCAAATTCAGTCTCCATTCCAAGAAACGTTTTACAGAAGCATTGGCATCGCATACACACAATATTTTGTTTTCTGACTTGGACATTTTTTTCACGTGTTGGAACATTAGCGTAGGTACAAAATTCAACTCTTCAGAAGTGTTATATTGTAGCTGAGTACTGGGCTCCTGAGGAAAATGATGGTCCAATGTGTAAATTATGTGATGAGTTAATTATATGTGAGGCAATGGATCTTAAATATAGAAAAACCAGGTATTGGTTTATTTTTGACAATGATATCTCCAATGGTGTATTAAATAATCCTGCAGTAGGTTTATTAACGTGTGTTCACTGTTTTCATTTCTTTCATCGCAATAAATGTTCGTTGTCAATGTCAGACGAATCATATATTGAGGCCTTAAAATCTAGAACTTGGTCGTGTCCTAAGTGTGTTGCTGTAGTTGTTCCTCGAGCTAAAATGAAGAAAATTATAAAAATTCCGATGAATGTATTTGTAGTTAAAATTTTCAAACTCATATCTAAATTTTGTAATTCTATGACGATTGGTCTGAATGCTGATGGACAAAATTATTACGTTAACACACAAGACAGAACAAAAGAAATCTGTTTGTTAGATCATGGGTAAAGTAGTGAATTGGGTGGACAAACGATAACATATGGAATTTCAACACGGAATAATGGTTTAAACAATTTTAAGTTAGAATACTGATTTGATATGTTTTATGATTGTATTTTGAAAGTATTGGTTATGGAGTGTTGGTGTGTTATGTGTTATTATGAGTGATTGTTATTATTATGTATTATAATAGTGAGTAGTCTGTCCCCGTGGCTTAAAGAACACGTATATGAAATCGGTCTGACAGTTGAATCAATCAATCAATCAATCAAAAACGCCATACTCGTTACAACATTTTTGGTCCAATTAAATCATATTACCCGCATGTGTGCAGACATAATAACCACAAAAACTTTTTTCTTATCGTTAGTTCCTTACATTTTATACCAAATCGTAGGGCTTATTCAAAATTATCACTATCTTTTTCTCCGTATGAAAGTCGCAAGGCGTGCTTGAGCTAAATTCGCTAGAGTTTCCTACTTAGTTTATTTCCGTATACAACTCTGTGCCGTAAGTGACGAATGCGGAGGTGACGAAACAACTGAAAATAAACTGGAACGAAAGGGATTTGAACTGGCATTGAACTTTGAAGGCATTAATTGCACTTAGATTTCGATATCAACAACCAAGCAAAGGCAGTAAGGTGCGAAGACAACACTTGCATAGAATCGAATCATTAATTGGCAAACGAACAAATGGGTTCCTTATTCTGTTCGTACTGGGCTAAAGCCAACTAGTCGGGATAAAGAACTCTTTTAGAATTTTGTGTTTATAACACGCAGACATGTGCGAATACGTAGGCGTAATGTTCTTCCTATAAATAAACCTAACAATAACTTCTCTTAATTACTCTTAATCTATGTGTGGTGACCTAAAATGTGAGTATAAAATTAAGTAGGGGTCACAGATTCAACCGGAAACTTAAATAATTTCGACCCTGGCCGACAAACCGCACGTGCAGCCGAATACAAACATCACTTAGTTTACTAACGTCTAAATTAAATTTCCGTTCATTCATACACATTTTGATCGTGTCTTTTATCCGTAACTTCAAATCTTTCATTTCCGATGTGTGCTTGAAATTTCTTCATCTCTGGTCAAAATTATGAAATATTGATGATACTTTATCCAATACATATAATATCATTCTGATACTATTTGCTGTGAATATTGTAACCATACATACATATAGTGAACATTATTTAATTCACTCTTATTGATTGAGGTCAGGAAATAGTATGAAATTGCTACCCTCTGTATCAGGATCGACCACAACGCGGTCACAGATAGTTCTCATTTTAATATTTTATTTAATATTTAACATTTCAGTGTCAAATGATTCGATGTTGGAGTAACATATGCTTTCAAAATATGGACGCCGGCTTTTAAAAAACTGTTTACTGTAAATTTTTAATTCGCACAAGCATGTGAGTTTGAAGCTATCTATGCGAGTATCTGTCGTATATCTTTGTCAATTGAATATATGTTAAATCGGTCTGACGGTTAAATAAATAAATTAGTATGTCGCTTTCGTCTTGTCATTCCATAATTTTTGTATTTTTTTAATGCATTTTTGAGATATCTCCGACCGGTTTGGAGAAGGTTGATTTTCTCTGAAAATTGGAATGTTAGATCATGTTATCCAAATACGTTACCACTGAAAAATAGACTTTCTCTAAACATGTCGAACGATATGCGTAAAATATGACAAAGGATAATGACAATGACGATGAATTTTCTCCTTAGACCACGCGTACTGTTTAATGTGTATGTACTGCACGTTCACTTTAAGTGTGATGCACAATGGCCACCGCAACACCTGCCGAGCTCTCCCTTCATGCTGGAAGGAGCTCGAATAGGTAGTTCGGACTGCCATCGCATATCACACATAAAGTGAACGTTCAACTTTTCTTCGGCTACCCATGTACGGCTGTAACGGACATTATACAGTATCAGATGTAACGTCAGGAAACTGTAACTGCAAACCGGGTCAAATTATTGAGGGTTTGAGCGGGTACAGCTTTCACTTTCAGCTTTCACTCGATTAAGCGCTACAACTATAAATTGATGACTACCACGAATAACCCGAGCGCGCTTAATAAGTAGTATCGTACCTTCTAGTGCACTTACCGAACACCGATAGTTCAGGATAGTCAGACGTTACTTCATTTACCCAGTAAAAAGTCGGCTGTGCGCAAATTGTACTAAAAAGACTCTGAGAAAAACAACAACTGCAGACAGTTTTCCAGGTTCTAGAAAGCTTTCAATCGAAGTTCTAGACATTTAAGCAGCACGGCCCCTTTCCTATCAGAGCGTTGCATGTCAGTGATAGAAATAAAACGTGTACTGTGGTTTTATTCGAAGCAGATGCCGTATCTTGTCAAACTTCTGAAAGACAGAATTTTAAATACTTGGACGGAATCGACATTGTTTAAAGAAAGAGCGAAGTGAGTATCTCTGTAAGTGAGTATCTCTGTCGTATGAGTTATATCTATTCTAAAGTCGAGAACACTGTTGCGGGGAAAGGAGTCGACGAATCGAAAACGAATCTGATTAGAATTTTAATCTTAATTAGGCCGAACCCCAGAATAATTGTTTCAATTCATGGATCAAACCTATTTTTATGTAGAATCAACGAACACTTTATTTGCGATTGTGCTCAAAATCCATAAGAAGTGTATTCAAAAGCAGGGACATTTGTTTATTAAATCCGAAAGAGCATGTAAATCGATATTTTAGGGAAAAGCGGACATTAAAAGTGAGAATCATTACAAAATCTGAGGTTGAAAGGAATAGGAGTGTGGGTGAAAGGTATCCAGACAGAATTTGAAAAGGCTTGAGAAAAAATCAGAGTTGCCTGTGACCAAAATAGTTTCAGCGACCGCCCTTGTATTATTAGTACGCGTCTCTTCCACGACTTCTTGCGTAGTTCCTTTCAGATCAAATAAAGAATAAAAGGTACGACGATATTTCTTTTGTCAAAAAAGATCCACCATGCTGTGACTGTGAAGTCACTCGGATTCATGTTCATGTCTCCTGTCGTCGCGTCGTCGTCCTGGAGAAGAGAAACCTGTAATCATTTCGATTTCATTGAAGTCAGTGAAATACCAGGCGACAGGGGAAAGTCTGTGTCGCGTTGAATGAATTCTGCGTGGGTTGACGGAATGGGTTTGAGCATAGAATGGAATTTCTCCCTGGGGATTCCAACCTCTCAACTTTCAATAAGTGCTTCCCTAATTCAACTCGAATCGAGCAATTTATTTTCCTCTTCTTCCGACTTTGCTGAATATGTGCCGCAGAATTGATCAAAGAATACTCGCCTACACAATAATTACACAAGGCTGAACGCACGCGGTGTAATCGAATGGAGCTGATTGCTCATTGAACTAGCAGCCCCAAAATAAATCTTACAAAAACGGTTAAGAGATACAGGGTGCCACACATTACCGGTGACCATATTCTTTCGGTATAAAGTTTGATGGGGTGTCGGATTATTCGTTTGGGGGGGGGGGGGTAAGTCTGTACAGTTTATAATATCAAAATAACCAAAATAGATTTCGCCTTTAAGCTCAAATCTAAAACCACCAGAAAAAAAATGAATATTGCAAAACAGGAATCAGTAATCAAATTATATGCGTGTTTTTACTTGACAAAATACATTTAGTTTTCATTTTGAAGAATTGATTGAGGAAATTAGTTTTAGAATCACTCAAAAGAAATCGTAACAGCGTGAAAAGAAATGTCAGATTTTTGATAGTCCGTTGTCCTTCAGGTTAAATGCCAGACAGCTTAGCAAGATCTGAGAGGATTGAATGTTTAAAAATGTTTAAATTTTATAAAATCGAAACAGTCGGAAGGATTATTCAAAAATTCATACCTCCAACTCCAGCAGGAAGCTCAGGCACTGCCGGCAAGTTGTCAGCACCCACGCCTGGAAACTTAGGAATACCTACATAATAATTTAATTCCCAGATTATTAACATTCGACTTGTATAGCTCGAAAGCTTATTCGGATAGTCGCACCTGCAACTGGAAGTTCCGGCACGGCCGGCAAATTGTCACCTATCCCTGCGAGTTTGGCGAGATCTTGCAAAAGAATTACTTTATTTCAGTTTAAAGAACTTTAAAAAGTTTGAACAATGAGTTGCTTCATTAGCTATAGGCATATTACGAATTACAAATATTCACAAATGTGTATATCTCCGTTTGCAGGATTTTAGTGGTCAAAAGAATTTTTATTGGATAACATATCTTCATATTACGTACATTGTATGTATTTTAATTTTTTTTGATAGGACTGGCGGAGTTATTATTATGCCAATACTAACCTGCGGGACCGGAAAACAGACTACCGAGTGGTGACCGCACATGACGGGATTGCCTCTCGCCTCCAATGTTAACTCCGTATACCAACTAATTTTTGAAACGTATTATTTGCTCGAATTCTGCATTCCAACTTAATAATTATTTAAATGTTAACCTGAGAAGAAATAACCAGTAGAGTGAACAGCACAATCTTGGTAGCCATCTAGACGATGAAATAAAAGTTTAAATTATGTTTGAATCAAAAGTTTTACAAGAATGTTTCAAAATCCACCTTTACGAAGTCAGGTTCAGTTTTATGTACTTAACAGAATAGTCGACTTTCTACGAAGATAATTTATTTCTTCGATTGTTTTCGAGTAGATTGGATAGAATCTGTACTCCCGCAGCAGTACCCCAGGAGATCTTCTTTATATACAGGTGAGTTGCTATCTGTCATAAGCAATTGTAATAAGTTATAAATTGCAAACATCTGGAACTCAAGAACAATTGATATAAAAAAATGTTGTTCGTTCGACAAAGTATGTAATTGATACTCACATCTGTACATTTCAGGTAAAAATATAAAATTAAAATCTTATTTGATAAATCACTGTGCGATGGTAATAAAATATAATCCAAGCTTGGTATGTTTGGAAATATTGAATGAAATTGTTCAACCACGCACAGGGCAGGAATTTTATAGGTTGTCCCATAAAAATGGATTAACAGCACAATCTAAAATTTTCCCAAAACACATTTGAATAAGTTGAAACAGATGTGAAAAGTATTGAAATCATATTATTCGACAATTAAATGATCTCAGCTGCCTTGCTCGTAAGAAGAAACCTATCAGAACTTGCGGAATGCGGTGGATCTCAGAATTTAGTTAATTTAAGTTAAATAAAGTTTTGGAGCGGTAAACACATTTCTGATATTAAATTGGCTTATCAATGTTTGTAGTTCAGGCTTTCGAAATCACCCAAATTAAAATTGGATTCTGCTACATAAAAATAAAATTAGCTGCAAAACGGATTGCAGATTAGCCTCCTCATGCCGATAAACGTATGATAAATATAATTATTCGAAGCTGGCTCCAGAAAATAGCGTTCCAGCAAAAACACTTTACACACCTATTGCGGTCCGAGACAATTTTAATCCAAATTGTGTTTTGTTAATATATAATTCGCACAATAAAATGTATATTTTATCCGCCTCCCTACGACATACGTGAAAATTTTAATCCAAAATCTCTTGACCATCGCAT
The DNA here is from genome assembly GCA_034698945.1 of Protaphorura quadriocellata. NCBI lineage: Eukaryota > Metazoa > Arthropoda > Collembola > Poduromorpha > Onychiuridae > Protaphorura > Protaphorura quadriocellata. Next base: position 1,514 of record JAQGCA010003063.1, on the reverse strand, counting down.
TTTCGGTATCTAAGAATTCCTAGGTGTACTTTTCGGACTAGGTCCTTCAATTGTAGAACGGACGCCCTGATTAAATAAAACCAGATATAAGTGCTTCCTGACCTAATAAATAAAATAGAGACGTTGTTTTTAACATCAGTAGAGTGGGTAACCGAGATCAGTTTCGGTTTCGGTTTGAGGCGTTCACAGCTGTTTTATTGTTATAATCATGTATTTCAATTCGCCATAGGTTGGCAGAAAAGTTATTTGTTCCGTCGGATACGCATGGCATCAGATCAGAAAAATATAAAAATGAGATCACTATATAATACGTTCCATATTTTCTGGATTTCCTCAACGTCAGTGTACAGAATTATTCTGAAATGATCCGACCGCGGTTGAACCCTTCTGGACTTCAAAGAATGACCCCGATACGAATATAATTGAACATGCGGCTCAAGCTAAGTATTCACTTCACCATTTTGCAAGCAAAATGGGGTGAGCAAAACAAAAAATCAATTTTGCTTGGCAAAATGTGAAACCAGTACTCACTTCAATTTTTTTGACTGAGCAAAATGTCATACTTTTTTTGCGGCAAAATTGGAAATGACAACTGTCATTCTTTTTGTGAGCAAAAAGAGATTCCTGAGCAAAATTCTGTTTTTCGACCTTGTTTGAATTTGATCGTCACGGTCACGGCCTACACTTTTGACTGAAGAAAGAGAACCGATATGTCGTCACACCCATTATTTGTTCTTGTTGGTGGAAGTAGTTCTGCCGAAGATAATGATCTACCCGACCTTGACGGACCACCAATCCCTGCCAATCCGACAATGGTGAAGAGGAAGCCGAAGAAGAAACAACAAAAAGGTCAAGGTGCAAAGTGCTTAAACGTGTGTGCCCAGAAGAAAAAGGAACTGGCTTCGGCAGTCAAGAATTTTCGACAATTGTGGGACTTGGCAAACAGCAAACACAAAAATCTGGATGCTGTGAGGTCAGCTTGGGATTCGGTCTCAAAACAAATTGGACTTCCAGGTAATTTGAATTTGAAAAGGACTTTAAATTAATATGAAATCCCATTTAAAAAATTATCAAAACGATGATAAATGTTTTGAATCCATTTAAAAAAGATGAAGGTGAATAATGTTTTTTACTCTGTATACACATTTAGTAAGTTTACACAAATATTTTTTTGAGAAGTTTTCCATGACTAATTTGCACAAAAGCATCTCATCGACAACTAAACTGTTTAACGCGTATGTTGTGTGCAATGTCCTCAGGATTTACACACGGCGAATGATCGCCACATTTTAAAATATACAACATACCAAAAAAAGTGTCCCGTCATTATCCTAACCTCTGCACAAATTCAAAGTAGAACTTTTAAACCGCACACATGCATACAATGAATTTCTCTTAAAGCGTGAGAACCGTCTGTCTAATCCCAATTTCATATTACACTACTTCAAATTAACAAGTTCAAACTTGTAGTTATGAAATGACGGCTACTATATTTCGAAGGTTTCGCTGTGCAT
>JAQGCA010003062.1:0-12526 GCA_034698945.1 Protaphorura quadriocellata | reverse complement strand
TTTCGACGGTCAGTGGCTGTCTTTTACCTTTCTCTCTCTTTTCCTCTGTCAGATCGCCTTTCGCATCTTCACTGCTCGCAGTTTATTTTATCCAAAACACTTGAAATACCTGAAGATATAAGTTCAAATTTTGAATATCAAGAAATATGAACATTAATTCAGTTAATTGCTTCAACCCTTGAATTTTTGGCCAGATTTTTTTTGTGACCGTTGTTCCTGATCAACTGATGGGGTGGAACTGATGGTTCATGTGGATCTGCATCTCTTCTCTGTGGGAATAAGCTTGGATACAAGGAAAATATTCTTCACACTAAAGTTATTTACGAAAAAATAGAAAAAGATTTGGGGATCCCAAATCAAAAATCAGACAGAATGATATTGCAGTTCAAAGTAATCAAGAATTTCGAAGCTGCTCATAATGGAACCACACTCGCAGAAAGTTTATTAAAAGATAAAACCGTCTAATGGACTGGTCTGGCGGTATTACATACTAGCAGCACCTGCATGTAATCCGATTGAATTCCGTTGCAATATGAATAAAGAAATAGGTTAAACAGATTTGACTTTCTATTTATTTATTTATTTATTTATTTATTTATTCAATCATAACACGACTTCCCAAAAAGGGTCCTTACGCCATGAGTAGCCCTTAACAAGGTGGCAGATCTCATCGAAAATAAGTATGAAGTTAGTAGTAAATAACATATACAAACCATATTACAATTGATATGTATAAATCGAATCACTAACTCACATATACAGATACAGATCGGATCATTATTTACGCTCGGTCATAGTTTTCCAATACATAATCAATCAACCGCTTCTTAAATGTAATAAACAGTCCCGACTGGGTGACAGCCCTTGGAGAACGTGTTAAGGGAGTGGTCGAGATGGAGTATTAAGTGGGTGGGAGCTTGTGGAGAGTAGTTCGAATGTTGAAGAGTGTGGTTGAGACGGTGTGAGGAGTAGTTGGTAGGGAGATTGCAGAGAGTGGTCGAGTGGGATTTGACTGGGTAAATGGGAGTCCTATGTCAAGAGATGGGGAAAACGAGAAATCCGACCGCCTGCTGTAGAGAAATGGGGAAAACGAGAAATCTGACCACCTGCTGTAGAGAAATTGGGAAAACGAAAAAGCTGTACAGATATGGGGAAAACAAAAAATTTAACCCCCTGCTGGAGAGAGATGGTGAAATCAGATGGATGCTTTCCAACAACTTTAACGACAAGTTAATCGTGCTCGCCTTTATGTGTTTCAATCGTACAGAAGACATGAAAAGCTAAGTTGCTCTCAGAATTACAGCATTCTGACCGTAATGTTATATTTCCCCATTCTGCTTCGCTATCGCTGCTGTCCTAAGTACAAGAGTTGAGGTAGTTTCGTGTTGTGTCGCCTATCTCATTGCAAAGAACAGTCGTCATCTGTGCATTGCAATTGCTCTAAGGTACATAGCATTCTGACTACGTCCAAGTGTGTTCTGTTAGTGTAGAACATTGGCTTTGGAGTGGTAGTTGTGAGAGCAGAGAGGAGCACGCGACAGACGGACGGACTGACGGGGAGGATTTTATAGGCCCTTTACAAGACTGCGTCCACGGGCTAATAATAGCACAAATACAATTCTCCAATTTATATATATGAGAACGTGCTGACAAGAATAATGCTTCTTAATCTTACTATCTTGACAATTGCTAATTTGTTCATCCCTTTGGAATTCAATCCTGAAACTTCAAACTAAATTCCTTTGCTCTAACCCTGAAAGAAAAATTTAACCAAGTTTGGATCGCAGAAACCTACATATTTCTTGAATTAAACCCAAATTAATAACTAAACTTCAACTTCGTACATGATACCGTTATATAATGGAAAGCGTGTCCGTCCGAAATGAGAATCAACCGCTGAGTTAAACCGTTAACTCCAAAACCGTTGACGTCACAACTGTTGACTCCAAAACCGTTGACGCCACAACCGTTGACGCCAAAACCGTTTACTCCAAAACCGTTGACTCCAAAACCGTTGACTCCAAAACCGGTGACTCCAAAACCGTTGACGCCAAAAATGTTGACTCCAAAAATGTTGACTCCAAAACCGTTGACTCCAAAACCGTTGACTCCAAAACCGTCGCCACAACCGTTGACGCCACAACCGTTGACTCCAAAACCGTTGACTCCAAAACAGTTGACTCCAAAACCGTTGACTCCAAAACAGTTGACGCCACAACCGTTGACTCCAAACCGTTGACGCCACAACCGTTGACGCCACAACCATTGACGCCAAACCCGTTGACCCCAAAACCGTTGACGCCACAACCGTTGACTCCAAAACTGTTGACGGCACAACCGTTGACTCCAAAACCGTTGACTTCAAAACCGTTGACTCCAAAACCGTTGACTCCAAAACTGTTGACGCCACAACCGTTGGCTCCAAAACCGTTGACTTCAAAACCGTTGACTCCAAAACCGTTGACTTCAAAACCGTTGACTCCAAAACCGTTGACTCCAAAATCTTTGACTCTAAAACCTTCGACTCTAAAACAGTTGACGACACAACCGTTGACTCCAAAACCGTTGACCCCAAAATTTTGACGCCACAACCGTTGACGCCAAATGACTCCAAAACTTTCAAGCCACAACCATTGACGCCAAATCCGTTGACTCCAAACCGTTGACGCCACAACCGTTGACGCCAAATCCGTTGACCCCAAAGCCGTTGACGCCACAATCGTTGACTCCAAAACTGTCGACGCCACAACCGTTGACTTCAAAACCATTGACGCCACAACCGCTGACGCCACAACCTTTGACGCCACAACCTTTGACGCCACAACCGTTGACACCACAATCGTTGACGCCACAACCTTTGACGCCACAACCGTTGACGCCACAACCGTTGACGCCACAACCTATTACGCCACAACCGTTGACGCCACTACCTTTTACGACACAACCGTTGACGCCACAACCTCTTACGCCACAACGAACGTGAGATACAACATTTCTTGCTCTCCAAAATACAGCATTCTGACCGTAACGTTAAATCTGCCTCGCTGCATTTCTACGAACTGAAGAGTTGAGGTAGCTTCGTGTTCACTATCTAAATGTGTAGAGCAGACACCAACTTTGCAATGCAATTGCTCTGATTTATGTGGAGTTCAGACTGCGTGTTCTGGTGGTGTACTACACCCGTTACGAATACACGCGCGTGTCAGCATAGAGGAGCGCGTCCCGGACGGAAGAACAGGACAATTTTATAGGCCCTTTGCAGGACTGTCGTCCACGGGCTAATAGAGGTGTTTACATTGCATATATCAAAGAGTTCTTCTCATTTTCTCTTGTATACATCAGGAAATAAATGCCCTTTTGGGTAGGAATGTTTGGTACAACAAGAATGGCCGACGAGTATGGTGGTTAAATAAACAGTCGAGACTGGATACAGAGCCCATGGTATTGGAGAGGGGTTTAGTGGTTTTGGAGAGTCGTTGAAAGGGTGTGGCGAGTTGTTGAAATGGTGTGGAGAGTGGTTGAGAGGTTGTACAGAGTGGTTGAGAGGATATAGGCAGTGGTTGATAGGATATTTCGGGTCGGATCGGGTCCCAGTTTAAAAACAATCGGGCCGGGCCAAAAAATAATTAAATATTTTGGGCCGAATCCGGCTCGGACGTCAAAACAAACGGGCCGGATCGGGTTCGGATCTTAAAACAAACGGGCCGGGCCAACCTTTGTTGGCCCGTTCACCAATCTTATCCCGATGAAGCCGAGAATAGGATGACTCAAATGCAAATTTCATCTCTGTGTTTTGCGCAATTTTCAAATGCTAATTCTATGCGCCCGATCAGGCAACCTTCCACCAAAATTCAAACTTCATTCAAGGAAACCGGTTAGATTTTATTTCGATTTTAATCTTTGTTTTTTGTTTCAAATATATAAGCAATTTTTAATTGAAATTTAATACACCCAGTATTACCATCACCGATAAACTGACCTAACTCTGGCGCATTGCGTTTTCTAAGGGGAAAGCAAGTCCTTGGACTTTTGAACTAGTTTCGTATCGGTTTTCCTTTCTTGGAGTACTTCCGTTGGAACATTCTTCATTCCCTTAACTTTTCATGTTACTGGAATGTAAGCAGTGATGAAAATTCAAAAGAATATTTCCAATTTTGATTCCGACTTTTTAATTAGAATTCCTATTTTTTCCGATTTCGAAAACGTATTCGAACATTCCGATTCCGATTCCAATACCAAATTCCGAATCCAATTCTGGTCAAAATACCATTTTTATTCGAATTCGAATTACGATTTCGATTCGGATTTCCATCCCTTAATGTAAGACGTCTAATCGGATTTATTGCATTTAGGTTCCTCGGAATTTTGTTGCATTTGGCCTTCGGATTGTTCCGTGTAGCAAAATTGTTTATTTCCCTGGAAATTATTGTTATGACACAATTTGTATTCCAATACAGCCAGCCTGGAAACTGGCTTATATAGAATGTAATCAGGATTTCCTGGTTCTTAACTCCGATAATTACTCTGACTCGGGAGATCTCCCCCGTATGGATTTCTTTAAATTCCCTAAGCGCCTAAGGTACTGTATATGAATTTCCTGTTAAAAGGCAAGGTCAGTGCTCTGAAAAGTCTGAATTGTGCTATTCCCTCCTGAATCAATGACTATACTATGAATAACCTCGCGCGCTGTAGGTAGACGTATCTATACTTGGCTTACTCTAAAATATACATATATTTTAGAGTAAGCCAAGTATAGATACGAAGGCGAAGGAGAAGGCAGACATAAACCTTCCGTCAATGTTTAGAGAAAAGAGAATAAATTTAACAAGACAATAATGGGGTTCAATAGAGCAAGAGGAGTTCAACCGTCTTGCCAATCGTCGAATTGAGAAATTGGAACCAAGTCTCCTTGCTAAAACTTGACCAAGAAGCAATCGCAATTTCGAGTGGCCGTGAGGATTTCAACCATCTGCAGAACAATTTCCTGTATTTATTTGTGGTGTGCGTTGTCCGGTTTGCAGCGTCCAAGGCCTCCGCTGAGAGCTCAACCAGAAATGATGCCTGTTGGATGACGAGGAAACTCAAAATCCCCAGGAAAGGATACATTGAGATGACCACGGCAGTCAGCATGAGGCCAAGCTCCAGCTTAATCAGCGCAGCGTTGAGGAAGATGAGCCAAGCGCAAACGGTAGTGAGCGCCAATGGAGTGATATATTCCCCAATGTTGGCTTGTTGGCATTCATCAATCCAAACAGGAGTTGAAGTCAGCGGTAGTGAAGAGTCCAACGCTTCTCATCCACCAGAACCCCAGATTTGTTTCTTTAAATGAAATTCAAAGATATAAAGGTATAACGGTTAATGAATTCGTGATAATCTGAATGCTAAAAGCAAGAAGCTTAATAAATGTACATTAATTCTAATATCAAATGCGGTCTGGGCGTGTCGTCATGAAGTTTGAGAAACCAGTAAACTTTAACTACTAAATGCTGTAAAATCATTGAGAAGCCGGTTGTTTTAGTTCAATGTGTAGGCCAGAGACCTGGACGACATGACGACCTATTGCTGTCGATATACAATGCTGCTCAAAAGTCACACAACAAACCAACATGCCCCATACAAAAAGTCTGGGATAGGGTTGTGAGGGTATTTACCCAGGTATTTACCCGGGTAAATACCCGGGGTTCATTATTTAATTTCCACCCGACGGTAAAAATTGATGTCAATGCGCATATGAAGTCTCAAGCAGTTCTGTCCATACAAAAATATTCCTCGCCAGTTTTGATTTACAATACCGATGTATAATACCGGTTTAAATTAAGTTATTTGTTCGCATTCTTTCCATATAATCGTAAACATAAATGAAACACTTTCTAGTTGTGCTACCTCTTAATTTTGGGAAAAACTCGATTGCCTCGATACCATTTATTCTATTCAAAATGTGCACGCGATACGATTCAGCAACACCTAAACTTTATTCTTTAGCCAAATTGGCAAGTAAACACACGCACACCTTTTTCGCAACTGTAGAAATTATAATGTGAATAAAAACCCAAAATGGGAATAAATACCCGGGTATTTACCCGGGTATTTACCTGAGTAAATACCCGAATAATAGATACCCGGGAATTTTACGACTCTAGTCCGGGAGAGTCGTTTGCACGTAAATATGAAAGTATGGAATCCTTGATTGTTGCGTTACTTTAGAGCAGCAGTGTATTTGAGATCAATAATTAGTTAATAAATTCATAATACCACTGCCAAATTATGGCAACAAAAAATGATATGACTTGAATTTCAAATTATGGTGTCGACTTCATGCTTCGACATTGCAGAGAGGATAAATTCATTACCTCAACGCCTCCAAGGCCTTCGTACACAGTGAGATAGGGATGAGCAGCTTCGTACATGTGACACATGCGGTACATTCCATTTGGGCGCACAGACACGAGAGTGTGAGAAAACCCAGAAATCTCGCACCGGCAAACCGTAGGTACTGACTCAGGAGATCCCCTTGTGATTCAACCATATTTTCACTTATTTCGTAGCAAGTCGGGAGAAAAGAGTTCAATGGATGAATTTTACACATGAGCAAAAATGCCAGTGGAGCAGCGATGCAGCAGCACAGCAGAGAAACATAGAGTCCAGTCATGATCAACTCGACAATCCTGTCAATCTTTTGAGGATTCTCGATAATTCCGTCTTCGGCTATTAGTTTGAGGTAACTGATTGCCTTGTTATCGAATGCCACGCTGTCCTCGTAAAACCAGGAGTCGTTTACCAGAACTCCGGTCCCGAAACTTGTCATGATGAGAGTTAGGATTCGCGCGGAAGCCGGTAAGTTGCTGACTTGAAGCGAGGACACCGCTGTGAAGATAATGAAGCCGACAGAGAAGTACCGAAAGAACCAACATGGTTTTCCGCTGATAATTTCGTAATGCAAGGTGTTGCAGTTGATGGGGTTCCAATGAGAGCACCAATTTTACTCGCGAGGCGTATCATTCGTACGGTTCACGGTAACGTCGAAATCATTACATCCACATCTCCCACGCTTCTAATGTCCATTCCATTTTCCGCATGTTGTGCCATAATTGGGTCTCCGATTTCCATTACCTAGGTTAGGTGTTAGTTCAGCTTCAACGTGGTACGAGATTAACTGGTTAGATGTCAAACTTCTGTGACCATATCAAAAAATGTTCAAACGACGCCGATGGTTTTGATATTACCCAGTTATGCACCCACTGTAGACTTTCTGTTCCATGCAGGGTGGCCTTCACTGAATTATACACCTTAATCTATATTTTATGCTTCGCAATTTACTTCAGGTTTCATAAAGCTCGTGCGTCAGAGTCGTTACATTTCGTAAATTCTTCGGAATATTACAAAATATCACTCTCCCTCATTGATAATCAATTATTCAGGGTTGGCTCAAAACATTCCTTAGCTGTCCCGCCGCTATGTCACAGGACGTGGGTATCCTGGCATTTATTAGTGTGTTATGGAAAATTTGAAGGAATTTATGTATATGTAAACAAAATCAATTTCGTTCCGGCACCTCTGGAAAAATTTGGTTTTAGGATTTTATACTCCTTTTGACTATAACGGATTTCCCTTGAGAAGTATGGACATAGAAAAACTGGAACAAGTCCTCACCTGGATTAAGCCGAGATCTATATTGGTGGGCTTTCTATTCCGCGCAGTCCCCACTTACACTCTTCCGATTTCAAACGAATCATTTATACAGAACATTCTAGTTAGCAGCAAAATTTCTGAAGGAACACATGAACGTTCAAATGACGATGATAATTTTAACAAAAGTCCTCCTCCACCAACTGAATATTACTGTTGGCCCAGGATAAATGAATATAGATCTCCTTTCATGTACTCTGCTGTTGGCCAACAAAACTTGGAGTTTCTTCATCCACCTTCACCGAATTACGAACTGAGTATTTCGTAATTCACCTCAGGTTTTCTAGAGTTACTGGTGTCTGTAGAATTGTAAAAATAGAACCAAGGACACAACTGAAATATTCACCTATACATGAAATACATCTTTCCCTGATTTCATTCATCATAATCAATTATTCGTACCTCACCGCTGGTGAAACTCATCATTACAAAAAAAATTATAAATAAATCGACAATAATTTAATAGTCGGATTGCTTTGATGTTTAATAATTCATTCGTAACCTTCTGTTTCCCTTCCGTTGCAACACACCCGGGATAAAAATAAAAATAAAAATATATGACTCTGTGCCACAGTATGATGTAATTATCCCATTGTCTTTGGTCTTTTTGCAATCCATTCTGCAATTTGTGGAATGACCTGGATCCTCTCCTTGTGCAGGTTCAATTTCGGGAAATCTTTTGTCATGTTTGTGTAGAAGTCCTCCTCAGATGGTAATGAGAGACCCCATGGCATGATTGGGACTGCGGCAGTTGGATCTACAGGGTCATCCCACACACTGATGAAACATGCCAACCAGAAATCAGCATGCGTCAGATTTTTCCCTGCCACGAAATCACCAGAGTCAACCAACATCTGATTCCATTTGGCATAAGCTAATTTGAATTTCGGGTTGACAAATTGAGCTTTCAGAAATGCTTTCCTGGCCGGATCTTTTTCGAAAAGACATGTTTTTCGCCAAACTATAATTGTTAATGAAAATTATATAACAAAGCACAATTCTAACGAACTACAACGTCATTTCACAGCAAAATGCAGACTGTTAGACTTGACTGTATTTTGACAGGGTCGATCCTTCACCCGCGAACAACTTTTGTGATGGTTCTCCACCTGTATGGGTGGAGACATTTGTATAGCGGCCACAGGATTAGTCGTTTTGGTGTAGAACCTATAGAAAAGTTGTTTACGAAGGCAAGAGCTACAACCTATCAAAAATGACGTCCAATCCGTGCAGCGACCTATTTTTTGTCGTCAGAAATGTTGCGGTTGTATTTTTGAACATGCCACTTACTATCGAAAAGGTCAAAGATCATACTGATGACTTCATCCGCTCTCGCCTTCTCCCAAGTCGTTTCCCCTTCCAATCCAAATTCTCTTGCTAGGAATCTAGAAATCGCACCAGACTGACAAATTTCTTTCCCATCTACATTTAGAACAGGAATTTGTCCGACGGAACTTGAATAATCTGAAATGAAATAAAAATAAACTTTAGAAATTGTAGATTACGTCATGCGTCGATTCTTTCCATTGTTGGATGTCTTACTTTGTTTAATTGATTCAAACCAGCTCGGGTAATCCCATGGAATCCTGTGGTCATCAAATGGAACTCCGGCATAATTGAACATCCACCTTCAATTTGAAAAAAAAATAGGTTGGCTAATAGGCCCCACTTTGGTACGAGCGTACCAGTTTTTAACCATCCTTAACTATACACATAGAAATTCAAATTTGTGACACTCGGCTACAAAGTGAAAAAAATTAGCATACCTTAACCTACATGAAAATAGAGTGACCAATGATATGCGGTGATATATTAATTTAGCTGAGTTTGCAGAATTTTTCTTAACTTACCTCAATGGTTCCCCTAATCCACGGACATCAAAATAAGTCAATTTATATTTTGGAATTGACATTTTGAAAGAAATGTGAAATTAAATTGAAATGTATGGGGAACTTAAGGTCAGCATAGTGTCCGGTACAGTTTCAAATGTAGGAATGAACCAAGTATAGAACTTTTTACAGACAAATGGTTCTAATATGAAAATGAATGTATGTAATTTGTACATTACATTACGTTGCTATCTTGGTTAACCTTGTGTCCTGCATGAGTATGTGTAAAATTGAAGGTTATTTCAATAGAAGCTCGTACCGGCCTATCTGCAGCGTGCAGCATACAACGTCAGCACACAAATTGTAAACCCTACAATATTTTTTACTGCTCACATCCCTTTTAAGTGTTTGTTCAATTGTAGATCGGTAAAAGGGTTGACCAATTACTACAAGTGCTATAAGCGCAAAATGGTATGTGTTAGAATGGCCAACGTAACATTAAAAATAATGAGCAGGGAAACAAACCTGTTGTTTTTTATTGTTCCGAAATCAATTCGAGTGCTTAGTCCGGATGTCCAAATTGTAACTGATTTATTTTCATACATACCAAACCGAACAAGTGTAAACAAGTGGCACTTATAACCATGTCATGATAAAATAAGTTCCGACTTCTCACCTTTCACAAACTAGCAGTCATAAATAGGTTTTAAATAGATTATCCAACACGACCAAATTGCTGAACCTAATTTGATTAACATGGTTTGCGTTCATTTCAACGATTAGAAATGAATTGATTCAGACCTTACACAGCGTAAATTTTGTAGAAAATATTTATTAGAAGGAAATACAACGCGGGTCTGGGGTGCTCGATTTATATGTAGGGGACCCGCCTTCTAATTGGGATTTCACGGTAGCATCAATAAATCAATATATTTAATAAATCATATGTGGTATGACGGTATGTGGCATACTGTCCGTACCATCCTAACTGTTTATCTCACGGGCTAAACGCTTAAAAATCGTGCCTCCCTAACGAGGGAACTACTTAGGCTGTCCCTCAGCGATTTGACCAAAACTTTTTTTTCTGAAAGACATTCACCACAAACCCTCAAAAATATCATCGGCTCGAGCAACTCTCAAAACTCGATTTTAAAAAAAAATTTGAATTTTTTTTAAAAAAAGTGCAGAGAGGGGACTCTCAGTTCTCTAGTTTTTAGCATGGGATACAACAAGTAACTTTCCCCCAAAACTGAACTCAAAACCCAATTCTTTTTTTTCAAAAATTGTAAATTTTTTTTTTCAAAAACCGATTGAAATGAGTACAATAATAAATTAGAAGATAGCAAACCTCATGATTTTACATATTTAAATGATTTTCGTCCAGAAATCAATGCTTCGTGTTGTAATATTAAATTGACATTATTTCCTGGGCGAAAATCATATTAAGTTATGAGGTTTTCCATCTTCTAATTTATTATTCTACTCATTTCAATCAGTTTTGAAAACAAAATTTGGGTCTTAAGATCAGTTTTGGGGGAAAGTTCCATGTTATATCCCTTGCTAAATACTTGAGAACAAACTCTTGCACTTTTCCTAAAAAAATTCAATTTTTTTTAGAAATCGAGTTTTGAGAGTTGCTCGAGCTGATGATATTTTTGAGGGTTTGGGGTGAATGTCTTTCAGAAAAAAAAGTTTGGGTCAAATCGCTGGGGGACAGCCTAAGTAGTTCCCTTGCAAGTGCAAGTATAAATGAACCTGCCGTGCATCGTGGACACGACCGTTATAAAAATTAAAAAGGAAAACTACTGACAAAAAGATATCGAAAAAATTTTACGATCGACAATGAACTTACATCAATCGGTTAATCCCTCATCTGACTCAAGAATGAAATGTATTGAATATATCGATGCTAAATTATGGAATGATTATTTTTCTTCGTATGATACACTATATTATGTTCAATTCAAGCGTTGTTGTTAATGTACTGTTGTCTGAGAATGCAGATAGATTTTAGACTTATTTCATCTCATTCAAATTTATTTTATTCTATTTATCATCATGATTCCGTGAATGTCTAATTGTTTAGTAATCCTTGCTTTGTGAATCTTCTGTTTAAACATACAATGTAGGGTCCTGTGTAACTGGGATGCTGTCACTGAATAAATAAATAAATAAAAATACTGAAATAATAAATTCTCATGCACAATTTACTCATAATTTTTTCGGAATAACAGAACTTACTAATTAATTGACACCTTGTATGTATTACTGTGCACCTGGACATTAGTACTTAAATGTGATTTATATCTTGGTATTGAATGAATTGAATAATTATTAATTTGAATAATCCTATTAGTAATCGAATTCTATAAGATTCGATGAGAGAATCGAACTAAATATAAGACTTTGTGGAGCTTAATGATGTGATCATCTCATTGTCTTTGGTATTTTTGCAACCCATTCTCCAATTTGTGGAATCAAAGTCAAAGTCAAAATTGGTTTTATTAACGTTACAATACAAGCTATCCGATTAAAATCGAAATCAGTGATACTAAAATAATCAATCCAGAATATAATGTATGGAACCACTGCTCTTCCCTCAGAGTGACAAATAAAATATTTTCCATAATGAAGATAATTATTAATTCTTAATTAGAATTAGTCATCAGTATTACATATGTACACGATTCTTGTCAATTAATCCCTTCACAGATTTACGAAAGTAGCCAATGTCATTTTGTCAAAATTCCATACACTAGGAAGAGCATTCCACTCCATGCATGCTCTGTGTCGCGCAGAGTACACACGAATTTAGCTTTGTTACACTGCGATACTGTCACTCTAGGAAACATTCGTTGACCTCGAGACAATGTAAAGGTTAAGCTCCCCTCAGGGGTGCTAAACCTGCAGGTTCTTTGCTCCTAACTCGGAGTGTGACCAGGTTTTACGGATGAACCGTAAAACCCTCCTTCTAATGACCTGACCCCATCCTCAATCAAAGACCGAAAGGA
>JAQGCA010003061.1:0-12530 GCA_034698945.1 Protaphorura quadriocellata | reverse complement strand
GCCCATGCCTGTAACAAGGAGACTCTAATGAGACTTTTCGACACGGGTCGGTTTATCTTTGACATCCTCAAATGGAATCTTCTCAAATTTTCACTGAAGCTTCTTGAAAGGAAACCGGGGGACATATTGTTTCATTTTCTTCATAAAAATAATTTCTCAAATTTTAAAACGAAATATTGGTTTGTACGGTCAGTGGTGAACTTAAGGTTAAAAGCGTGCACCGTTAAATAAAAGACCCACCTTCTATTCCTAATCTGAAAGCTAACGCCTAAAAGTCAAATAAAACAAACATTTGAAACTAAAAGAGTTACAAAAAACTCCATCATGCTCGGATGAATTGGTTTGGGTTGGTGACATAGCCCTACGTACACACTCCAGCGTTAGTTCAGACTCCATTTGTGTAGACATTAAAACAGAACCAAATAATTTGACTATATCTTCCAAATAACGTCGAGACATATTGAAGGATGGATCTACCAAGACTGAACTTCGATCGAATCTCTGACCATACAAATCACTCAATATATGTTTCACATCTATTAAAAATTATAACGCTTAGCTTAAAAACTATAGTTTCTAATTTGTGAACTTTTTAAATTATACTACTAGTGAATGGGGAATTATTTAGTTCGCATGATAAATATGAGTAGCGTATGAGCACATGAAATCAACGAATTGGGTAGTAACTATCGATTTCCCAACAGCTTTCCTGAAATGAAATGTGAAGGGGAGTACAAATTGAGTTTTATAAAAATATTATCCATTACATCCTCAATCCAGTAATTAAATGATTACCTAATTACATTATTTTTGAAGGTTTAAAGAGTGGAAATTTAATCGCCCTTGCCCCACAGGCAATCATTATACCTGAGAATTATGTTTTTTGTAAAAATGGCTCTAAAAGTGACATTTGAGTTTACGGCATTTTCTTATATGAATGATTCATGTATTCTGTTTTAGTGGCCAAGCAACTGTTAAATAATTTCGTCGCATTTTGACTTGCTGGATGAGAGAAGAATTGGCAGAATTTAAACTGAATTTGGCACCCATAATTCACTCGAATTGAGTGGAAATATTATTTTTTCTGTGAATTTTGGTCATGGCAGATTTAATGACTTTTTTCTCTACAACTATTTTCTACTACTGCATCAACCGATCATGTGCGAGAAATGCATTACTGGGCACGTTTGCAGTGTCATAGGCCGAATATCAGTGGATGTGTGTTGATTTTTTTTTAATTATTATGCTGTTTTGCATCTCGGTATTTCTTTGTCATTGTTGCCAGAAATTGGTGTAATGTTTTGTTTTGTTAAAGTAACGTGTGTATGCCAATTGGTCAAATTATTCATTCGGTATACTTTTTTAAAATCAGCAAGTTAAGAAGCTTCAAGTCATACTCTGAAAATCTGCGACAAAATTCAGAAACCCCATATTATTTGTCTTCGTCTTCAAGACCGAAATGAATTCTTCGATTATATCTTTTATTTTTCTGGCTTGCATTTCCGGTAAGAAAGATTTTTGATTACCTATTTATTTTCATTAATTTTGTCTCATATTTTCAGTTGGAAGGAGTTGGGATGAATTTCAACTCTCTGTTTTGAATGAACATAACCGACTTCGTGCCCTGCACGGAACTCCGCCACTCAAACTGGATAAAAGAGTAATTTCCATTTATCAATCCGTCGAGAAGTGTACTTATGTAGTTTAGTGGGTTAAGCTTTCAACTAATATCAAGGGTCTCGGGTTCAATTCATGCTCCTGTAGAATCTGTGCTCTCTTTTTTTGTACGGTGATCAGGTGAAACTCTGAAATCAGTTATTTGTTATCGGTGGCAGATAGATTATCAGTTAGCAGATAGAGTTTAATACCAAATTCTTGGGTCACAGGTTCAATTCCTACTGCCATCATTTCTTCTTTGTAGCTATCCGATGAGTGTGAACTATATGCAAAGATATTGAAGAAGAAAGGATACATGGAGCACCACCATAAGGCGGGAAGTGAATTCGGTGAATGTTTGTCCGGACCTTGGGGTTGGGGGTGGGCCAAGTCTGTTGAGAATTTTGGGGTGTGGACCACTCAGATGTTTTACAGTGAAATCCAGTACTATGATTGGAGCAATCCTCACTTCAGTACCGGGAAAGGTGGGAATCCTGTTGGACATTTCACCACCATGGTGTGGAAACAAAGCACCAACTTGGGTGTAGGGAGAGTCATGCCCACTGGACCAAACATTACAGATGGAATGATTGTCTTCCGATACACGCCCATCCAATATTGGCCAGTGAACTGGGTCAAGAACATTTTACCACTGGTGCGTTAAGTACAATTCATATTTTCGAGATAATGCAAATGATTCCTCCGTATAATGCACCTTCACACTGATCAATATAGCAAGAACGTCATACCTAAACAGTTAAATTACAATTTAAGGAGTTCATTTTGAATTTCTTTCAAACGTATTTTAGCTTCCAGGGAATGACATCAATACGTACAAGAAGAATGCTGGATAAAACATGAGATGGCGCAAGGGTGAACATAGGACTTAAGTCGATTCATATTATTCCGTCAACTTGAAATAAAATGTCAATAAATAATTTAAAAAAATATAATATTGAGCATGTAATGATATTATTTTTATGTGACCCAATTTGTACTACTCGTGACATTGCCATTCAGGAAAGTTTTTGGGAACTCGTACTTCACAACCTAATTTTTGTTATCCACTTGTCGATTTTATGTTTGTTCATACGACACTCATATTTATCATGCGAGTTAATCATTTACAATTCACTGGTAGTTAAAGTCAGAAAGGTTACAGGGAAAAGTTAAATCGTTATAGTTTTTAGTGGAAGTAAAACATGCATTAAATAATTCGTATCAAGATCTGTTCAGAGAATCGAACGAAGTTCGGCCTTACTAGATTCATTCATCAATATGGCTCGTCGTTATTCAGAAATGGTCAAATTTCTTGCCATAGTTCTGATGTTTACAAAAGTCGAGACTGAACTAATGCCAGAGAGTGTGAACAACAGAGCATTATTTTAGCGTCGCGTAGATGGATCCCGAGACGTCTAACTTATTTCCTTAAGACCAACTATTCCGGATGATGTTCAAAAATTAGTTGTCTTCGAGGTTCTCAGATTCGGATTTAATGAGTCGATAATAGAATATATTAAATACCAAATAATTAACAAAATATGTGAATTAACAGGAATGTATATTTAGCAACATATTTCTAGTACAATTACATCAAAGTGGATTTATTATTTTTAACTATAGTGCCCCTGGAGTTCAATACGCTCTTCCGATTCAGATTTCAAGCTGTCCATACCAGTTTCAAAATATAATTATGGTAGGGTCCGAGAACAGTTTTGCGCCTCCGCCATAATCTGAATATAAATTTCTTCTGAAGAGTTTTTCTAAAGTTCAAATAGCCCGATGCATGGTCTTGACTATAGAATAGGTCGAGTTATTTGGTAAATTTTATTTTCTCCTAGCAAATTTCACAACTTCGTGTCATGATGACCCAACTCGTCAGAATTTTGAGGGAAAAGTCCGTAAATCAACTTCGACATTGACTTATATCGGAATTCCTCGACGAAATTGGCCAGAGCTACAATGCCCAGCATGCATTGCATTTTCATGTGACAAAAATTCAATTAGGTGAACACGGTTCCAGTCCGTGAGAAAATTAAACCCACAACATTCACGGCGGATTTGCAGAAATGTTCTGTCTCTGATGATGAATAAATGAATTTTGTTTCCACATTAGTGTATTGTTTCGACTCGGGGCCATGGAGCGAACCCATGCCGAATACCAATTCATAATTCGTATTAAGAATTTCTTTTCCGGTTATATAACGTTATCAGAGCAACAACTTGCAATTGCATTTACCTGGCACAATTTTCCATCAGTCAAAATTTTTAGTGAAGATTTTTTGCACACTACTACTCGACAAGCTAAACTAAATAGCTAAATTTCAAACCTTAAACCATCAGTTTATTCACACGAAATTTTTGACAGAAATCAGAATTTTTGAGCTGCCGGGTGATACTAGTATTTCGAATTTATTTGCCCAATTTGAAAAAGAAATAAAAACTGTAGACTGGTGACTTCGAAAGAGCATTACTTTTATAAGTTGTGAAATTTCGTTTTTAATTTCCGTTGGCAACTTTTTTCCTAAAACTAAAACTGTGCAAACGGAAACTCACAAAGATTTTGTGTTTACCATGACAAAGACCAAATCTCAACTTCAAAACTTATTTCCTCTTGAAACTGAAAGTCAAAATTCACAGAGATTTCTGAATAGCCTCCAAATCTCTTATGGAATGTACAGGAATTATCTTTTAATTTTAGGAATGTCGGATATCTAAAATTCCTGATTATTTATTATCCAATTAGCCTCATCCGCCATTTGTGGGCGTGCTATGAAGTTTGCATGCCCGTGTAGCTGAGGAGGTGGAACCAATTAACCGTTCACCGTTCGCCAGCCAAAAGTAGATCAATATACCCAGATATAGGGACCGATTAGTGACACTTATTTTTTTCTGTAAACATTTCCATTTATTGGAAAGATGTTCCAATTAGCCCCGCACATCCATTTGTGGGCGTGCTTTCTGAGATCACATTGTGAGGCGAGGATGAGATTGGTATAAAAATAACATTATGATTAATTAAAGTAATCTATTAAATTCAGGTACGGCTGCGGTGCAGCGTCGTCTGAATGGAGTTAAATTGTAAATATCAGTCTTGCATAACTTGGTAAGCCAGCCTGAAAGCCGGAGTCTTACCTTTTTGTATTAGCATCTTCCTCGATGTTACCCATGTCAGAGCCATGTGGTGTTGGTGCAGTAAAATTTCCGTACCGTCTTTACTGTCTGGGACCCTTGTAAATAAAGTTCCCATTTACCCATTTATATTTGCCCCCTCCCCTTTTGTATGTTTCCGATAACGAACTAATGAATCGAGTTCTGCAGGGAGACTGATCCCATGCCGTCCGTTTGAATCAATTTCTATTCCCTTTCACAATATATGTATAACTCTAGGCATTCGCTCATATTTGGAACGTACTAGCCCACCCTACCCTACGACAAAAATCACCCCTAATGAAATATTAAAGTAATTTGTTTGCTTATTTCTGTTCCAGATCGCGATATGAATATTTCGTTTACTTAGGCATATATAATTCTCACATTTTATTCCGATATTTCATTGTGATGTTTTTGCTACTGTTTGTTAACCTCGGCTATAAAATATTCACAAATACCGACCTTGTAAAAGTTTTACTCAAAGCGTAGCACATTCTGAGCGGTGAGTATGTCTAAATCAGGTAACCAATGCTATGAAATAAATTATTAAGGCGGATAGTATTGATATTTCCAACTGTTTGAGTTCACTTGGGCATCCATATACATCCGTGTTCATTTCAAAGCACGTTGTGCCATTTTCAGCCCCGTTGGAATTTCGTGACGATATAAGACTCAGGCAGTTTCTTTGAAGTGGAGTATTAAGACAAGGGTATTATTCCCAGACGAATTCAAACGAGGATCTTTTGCTTGTAGTAGATACATTTCAATAAGCGTTCGTGCTTGCGTTTCCAATCCAATATGTGTAAATAGTCCAAGTTCTGTCTGATATATCAGTCTACAGAAAACATTGCAATTCGAGCAATTCCAAATTTTACAATCTACTTTCGCTGTTTGGTTTGCTGTATTCCGCTGTTTGTTGTTAGTGCCTGCGACTATAATATTCAAAATTCTAATCATTGGACGATTCATCCGTATTCGTTTCTAACTCTTTCCTCTTTCATTTGTATTCCCGTGGGATGTTCATGACGATGCGCATTTCTTTGAGTCCGGGAGACGGGTCAGGATGAACAGGAATACTCTCTATTTGCTATAGTATACACCTAAACAAGTACTTCTTGGATCACCATTCCAATCCGTACACGTCGTCTTGCAGTCTAAAATTCTGTCGGATCAATGTCAGAGCAACCTGGATTTCAAGCGGTTCATTGTCTGGTTCTACGTTGATATCAAGTATTTGACTGAATTTATACTCTTCTACTGTAACTTCTGTTGACCATATAATTTAACGGTTCGATAGAAGTGTATCCATCCAACAAATAAAATGTTGGTGTTCGAATTCAAGCTCTTCCTCGCTGGCATACTCTCACTTCAAATGTGTAATTCGACCGTACATTTGGAAGAAGATTTCGACCACTGTATATTTTTCTCGGACATATTCCACAATGCTGCTACGTTCGATAATTATAGGATGGTCAAATCACATTCAGATGCCAGTTACTTCATAAGAATTGTGTACCACCGCTCTATACAGTTTCCAATCAACTTATTGACTCCGAGTAGCAGATTCATAAAAATTTTAGCGTTGACGAGAAAGTATAGTGTTAACTGTCTCATTAGACTCTTCGTTGAGCCCACTTACCAAGACCTCAGTATGCTTAATTCGGATATGTTCGGAGATCAGAAGATTTACACTTATTATTTTCTGATATATGACGTTCACGGCGAGCGACATTCGAATTTTGTATTATGGTATCCATACTTCAATTACATGTTTCAACTGTGTCGTCTCGGCAGTACATTTATAATTACACATGATGGTTTCTAAGTCCGGTCCGAGTACAACACAAAAGTAAAAGTCAGCATTATTTCTTATGTAACTCTGCATAGAACTGGGTATGTGGATTTACCATATGATGAAGACTATGACATATCTCTTCAGGAGATAGACAAGACTGGTCAAAACTTGCTTCAAATTTTGAAATGACCAGTGTTGTAGTATTTGCATTTCTTCACCATTCCTGGCATCGATGTGGGAATCTCCGCTATGCAGTTGGTAACGTCCGCGACTGCAACATTTACGAGACTGGCGGGCAGTACCTGATGTATATACTTGCAACAAAGTTTAATTTCACTTTAATTAGTGGCATAGGCTACAACGAAATAACTGAACTTGAAAGGATTTATGTCGAAGCCAAGTTTAATCGTATTTGTCCAAATTGTGTATCGGATTTATCAGAAAGAACTCATGCGCTTGAGACACAAATTCCAACATTGACAACTGCTTGTGGATTAATGTACTGTGAACACTTTCAAACTGTAATGCAGGACAAAGTAAATTTGACGACTCTACTCCTACCCTTTAATGTGTACATTTGGACATACATACAAGTCTCATTTCAGTTTCATTCGTTCATATTGGGAAACACAAATCTGCATTCTTCAATACATTTTGTGTACTGGTTAGACAAAGTGCTTCAAAATTCACATTTTTATTGTGTGTCTTATCATTTGCTTTCGTGATACTTGGCAGCATGTACGAATCCATTGTGACGAGCCAGACAGTTCTCCCGTTCAAAGCAAAACAACACAAAACTTTGAAAGAAGTTCTTCTGTCAGGACGGAAAATATATGTCACGTTGACTAAGGACAAAGCCGAACTCGACTGGCAAAGTAGGAGCTATCACTTGTATAAACGATTTTTTCGAAAAAACAAGATTGAGGCAATTCAGAACAGAAGTTTTGTATTCAAATAATGTAATCACAGGGGGGATGAGAACTACTATTTCATGGACAAAAATACACATATCTGGTTGCTAAATCTGAAAGACATGTGATGATTGGCAAAATGAGGGCAAAAATGCCATAGCTTAAATGTTTTTTCATCGATGAAACAATGGAATATAACCCTACGAGGTGGAGATTCGCCGGATTCTTCCGGAACCATCTAGCGACAGCATTTCGTTGGCTACAGGATACAAAGGTAGAGTCACTTGTGATTAACGTGAGAAGACACCTGAAAGACACGATGACCCAACGATACTTTGAACGATTAAATAGAACTGAGGATTATAAGGGACAAGATGAGTTTGCTCCTTTGAAACTCTTCAAATGTTTTGGTATGTTTTTACTTGTTTAGAGTGTTAATTAGTCTAAGTATCTCAGGATTTCTGGCCGAAAATCTTTGGCACAGACGTGTAGATCTCATTCCAATAGCAAAGTCCGTGTTCCTCCTAATTGTCTCTCTTTTAAGCAAACCATACCGCACACATGTTGACTTGGTTTGGTTGTTGATTCCAAACTGCAAGAGGTTTACATGTCAGACAAAACAAATCCAGTAATGGTTAAGTAACTTTTAACCGTTAAGATTAGCTAACAAGTAACCTTTACAATAACAATAGTTGTAATATATGCTTCTGTACGATTAAAAATATATTTATATATATATGGAAATGACACTTTGTGTCTATCTATTGGTGAAATCTGAGACACGAATAACTTAACTAAGAGTTAGTGGACACTCAATGCTCTCACTGTATCCAGTAAACCACAACAAACCGCATGCGTATCTGGGTTCGAGTTGTAATAGAAATAGCACTTGTTCCTCCACAAAATCCTTTAATACTTCTCGGCCTACTGCCCTTGCTAGTAAAGTTCAGGTTGATATCAGTGATGGAATTCGAAATGAGGTCCCTAGAGCACTTCCGCTTGAGGGCGGACACAGTTCACTTGCAGGGACAAATGAATCTTATAGTAAATGCAATTTTCCATAGAACTGGTCAAAATTGGTGAAAGCCCTGATATTCGAAAAAGGCAATTCCGAAATACCAAGTAATTATAGGTCTATGACATTGGCAAATACAATTCTAAAGCTTTCTACCTCCAGGTCATTGCCAGGATCATGTATTCACACCAAATTCCATAATTCAAAAGCGCAATGGACAGGACGGTGCCAACAAAACCTCACTTCAGTGACGGGAAAGGCGGGAATTCTGTCGGACATTTCACAACAATTGTGTGGAAACATCGAACATTACAGAAGGAATGATTGTCTTCCAGTACATTTTGGCCAATGAATCGGGTTAAGCACATCTTACCACTGGTTTGTTGAATAGAATACTTATTTTAGAATGATTGAAATGCAATGAAACCTCGTTATAGTGTACCTTCTATTTACTCAGCTATATAGTAAGAACGATATATCCAGACTACTTTTAAATTGGAATATTGCCGGGGGTATAATCATTTATTTATTTTCATTTTTAATTTCCTTCGAAATGTCAGCTCACAGGAAATGACATCAATACGTACAAAAAGAACCCATGATATACCGGGAGTTTAACAAACGGATGAACCAACGACTTTGAAACATCCATGTTATTTCGTGAACTTGATATCATACATCAATAATTTTTTATCGAGATACCTTACGTAATTTTCTTTAAAAAATACGTACATTGTAATAAACGGGTTCGCCAGGCTAATTTCTCAAATATCGCCGTGTATATTTCACAGATATATATTAGCGTATGTGACATTCCAGAAGGGTGAAACTGTTATGTACACATATTTTGAAAATAATTTCCTTCTTCGGAAGTCGTATTGCCTGACATGGACTTGTTGATTTATTTTACTACAAATTGTGGGTATAATTTTAATTCTAAACAAAACATGTGGGTACCCTTTAAGAATTTATTAAGACTGACGTAAAGCAAAAGTTGTCGTATTGTACACGAATTCATTCTGAACTTTCCCATTCATAGAAAAATTGCCGTAAAATCAAAATAATTTTTTCAACGGAACATAATTCTAAGCAAAACTCCTTACCGGTTGGGCAAGTCAGATTTAATATCCAAAAAAATTGAAATAAGGCAATAATTTAATTAGTGTACTGACGATGTAAAGTCGTTTACTTTTTATAGAAGCCAGTTTGTACTGCCCGTGACATTTCAATCCAGGAAAGTTTTTGGGAACACAAACATCAATTTTTAATACCACCTTGTAGATTTAATGGTTGTTCATACAAAACTCATATTTATCATATGAAATAAAAAAATTCCCATTCCCTGGTAGTAAAAATCAAAAGTTCACATGGAAAAGTTAAACGTTATAATTTTTATTGAAGTTGAAATATAAAGTGACGATGCATATAGAGATTTGTTCAGATAGTCGATCGACGTTCAGTCTTACTAGATCCGTTCATCAATATGGCTAGACGTTATTCAGAAATAGTCAAATTTCTTGCGATAGTTCTAATGTTTGCACCAGCTGAAACTGAACTAACGCTGGGGAGTGGGAACGAAGGACACTGTCTCCAACCCGAACCAATTCATCCAAACTTGTCGCAATTTTTGGTAAGAATTTTACTAAATTCAACGTACTCTTTTGAAGTGTTTGTTTATTTGGCTTCTAGGCGATCACCTTCAGATTTGCTCTGCCAGTGAATCGATTATACGTCCCAATGTTAAGCCAACACCTGGCTCGATGGTACGCAAAACAACTACTTGGCAGAAACGCTGACTCAAAAGAAGAACTGGAAAAAATTAAGCTGACGATTACTGGTTCGCTTGTTACCGGATATTTGTTTGAAGGATTTCCGGACTATCCGACTAAACATCGGTTCCTCGGGCTAGGTTGGTTCACACTACGTCATCCATTCTCTACTTTTCAACTCACTGGTTTCAACGTCAATGGGGTAATGGAAACAATTCTACGCAGAAAGAATGACATTGGTAAGTGACGACTAATTTCAATGTGAATGTGGCTTCAATTTAAAAAATTTCTATTGGTATCCATATTACAATTTCAGACCTGGTCCGAGAAACAATAATCTGGACGGACTACAGAACTACATTATTATATTACCTCTGTGCAGATGGAGAACCAGATTGGAAACTGGTTTCTTTAAATCCAACGGTTCCAGACGACGTTCGGGATTTAATTGTGTCCAAAGTAGTCAGCATTGGGTTCAATGCATCGATGATAGAATATATTAAATACTAAAAATTCGAATTAAATTCTAGTATTCGAGATTTTTACACAGTACAAAATTGAATCACCAGTGAGTACCGCTATTTCCGACTGCTAAATGATAAATAATTAATGGTAAATAATAATAAATGATTGGGTAACATCTGCGACACAAACTCAGTTAATTGGTTAACAACTTTGACTATAGTAATTAAGTAATGCTCATTAGATTATATGCTACAACATGGTGCATTAGTTTGAACCACCACTTCAATCTATACGTGTGCCTACCACGATGCAAGTTTTAATGTTCGGCTGCATACTACAAGACAAGGTGTCCTCGAACTTATTTATTTCCATCGTAACACGACATCTTGTCATGAATTTCTTCAATTCTAACTTTATCTGAAAACTGAGATAGCCGTTTTATTCAAAATTTAATTGCGCGTCTTTTGAGCTATGACCGAAAACGCTGCGCGCTTCACAGCTCGCGCTGTCAATAAAAATGTAAATACAAATATCAGAAAATGAATGACAAAATGTAATTTTGATTGCAGTACGAATTTCAAAAATTTTGTAAGATTCTCAAGATTTTAAAAATTTTCCAATTTTTTCAAAAAAAAACCATTTAAAAAAAATCTCAAAAAATTTCACAGAAGTTTGAAAAATTGAAAAAAAATTATTTCTTTTTTTAAATTTCAATAAAATATTTTCCACTGAAAAGACGCACAGTTACTTAAATGACTCTTAATTTTAAGATAAAGTCATGTAATAAATTTGGACGAATAGTAGGTTGGTTTCGGCTCAACCTGCATAATATGATAACATAATTACAAATTTAACATAAATAATTTTTTTAATTGCATAAGTATAAGGATGAATAAGAGGAAATAAAACTTAGTTGTAGATCCGAACGGGCCTGTTACTTTTGACACACACTGTACGTATGTCATGAAAATGGAAGTGATGAATATTGCATGCATGCGATAGAAACACAAATGTCCAAGGAGTCTCGGGTGTTTTCGGTGTCTGTGTGAATTTCGTTCGGACAAATTTCATTTGATTGCGTTACTGGCTCCACTGCACTGCACGATTGCACTACTAACATTTAGACCTAATATCTACAGTCTTTTCATTCCTACAAGCGTTTAGATGGATTTAGGGTTAGGCGTGCCCGTATGCGTTTGACCTAAAAATACGTACACATGGGATGGAATGAGCAAGTCCAAGTCCAAAGAAACTGATCGTATGAATGCGAATGCTTAGTTTGTAAGAACTCGACTAGTACACTAGACCATGTATATTTTCTCTAAGGAAATTTTTATCAGTATATTTCCCACCACTAACCGCATATTGTGTGATATGACGTTACGCCTTAATTTATTGCAACGACATACAATACGCTATTGTGTCCGTCACACTTTGCCTTTGCGAATTTCCAGTGTTAAATAGTTAATCGCAAAAATGAAAAGTAAATAAATAAAAAGTGCCAATTAAAAAGAAATGAGAAGATTAATTAAATTTAAAGTGCTCAAGTCCAAAGGATTCATTTTATTGGTTTTAATTTCACTAGTCACTGTTTTGATCTATCTAAAATGGTATACTTGTCTGGAAGGATATTTAATTAATTTTGGACCATCTGTGTACGAATTACAATTTAGTGGAGTTAGAAATTTTAGTGGTCCGACACTATGCAGTAAAAAAGCTACTTTGGAAGGTGGACTTCACCAAAAGGTTGTGTCTTTCTCATTGTT
>JAQGCA010003060.1:0-12531 GCA_034698945.1 Protaphorura quadriocellata | reverse complement strand
GAAATGAAATGAAATGTCCAAACGTAACATTGGGAAATTAATGGTGAGACTGCGGACGTTCACTATCAGGTGAATTGAATCGATTTCCGACGAAACTTATCAGTTCAGCTCAACTTTCCCCTTTTCATGTACTTTTATTTTATTTTGGTTTTACCTGGAAATAAATACACTAGACTCAACATTAACATCAACACTACACTACATGTCTAGTCTGTATAACTCACCTGAACGAAACGTGGTTATTTTTGGGTTAAATGAAAATGAAAACGAAATGAAATGTCGGATCTGATAATATGGGACAAAGAGGTTGGAAAAATCCATGTTGTAATAGAATATGTATGTTGTGGACTACCCTTCTCACCTTACATAACCTTCATCGTCCAAGGTGGTTCAGAAGTTTTAAGAAGGGTTTCAACAATTCCTTGGATTTATTTGTGACCGGACATATTTTATATCCAGGTGGACGCACGTCTACGATCAGCACCAAAGTCTAATTAGAAAATGAATTTACGATGATTAGGAAAAGAAGAGTCACGGCTGGCAAGGCTGTCTGTACGCGTGAAATAATAATGTGATGTGTTCAATGGGTCCATTTGTTTTGAGGCAGGTCTAGGGAGACCATCCTAGACCTATGTAGTATCTTCATTATCTCGTGCCAAGATCTCAATTTGTATGATTGTACTTACAATTCACGCATGCCATGGACCGACTTACGGACACGGAACAGCTTGTTTGTGGTACGGCACGCCATTAACGGTTATCCTCATATTGTAGCATGTGTTAAGTGGTTATGAAACACGTCGTAAGACAAGACAGTCCTTAACAATGGGTTGCATAATGAGAGAGATACTAAATGTTGCGCGTGTCACAGGAAAAATATTTATTGTAAACCAATTGTTAATTATTCGTACCGCTGCGGAAGATTTCATACGCTATACGATGGACATCTTTATTTTGTCGTTAAAAGTTTCGATTTCTTTTCCGCAAAATATTGTTAATTGTATGCAGTATGGCAGAGAACAATACGGGGGATGTCGTACATGTGTCAACTTACCCTAATTTACCCGAATTTTAATATTTTGCAATGATTTCTTTTACAACCAGTTGAAACATTGTGTTTTTCATTAAAAAAATATCTAAATGTTTGTCCCCTTCAGAGATATCAAAAAATCCTGTCTCCAAGGTTCTGAATTTGCGCGAGTTGACAGAATAAGATTTTGGGAAATAAAGTAATACCCAAAAATTTGTGAAAGGACACTTTTGTACCTACAGTCACACACTGTTATTCCGGGAGTTTTCTCCATACGGATTACAATATTATTTCGATTTTGGCGAAGATAACTCTCAAACATATCAAATATTATAAACCAAGCACTATTAAAAATTTCAGATATGAATAAGGCTTAAAAACACCCAATTTCTTAGAATTTATGCTTCAATTTGAATAATATTAGCAATGCTCGCCTGATTATTGGCTAGTTCCCCGAGACACACGAATGCATAAATACTGGCCATTCACAACAACATACATGTAAATCCCGGTTAGGCAAGCAATGACAAGGAAGATAAGGGATAACGCGGATCCGAAATAAGTGACAACCGATCAATCGACTCCATGACTACAAATGAGCTAATCATGAGAGATTGAGAATTTCTCATCGGGCTGTCAAATCACCGCACCTGAGCTGGACAGAAAATTCACCGTTAGAGCCTCCCAGCTAATAATAATACGTTGGAGATTAATACCCGAGCCTTGTCAACGTTACGTTACGTTACGTGCTACGAGTATGCCATTGATTCAGAATTATACATATGTAACCGCCGGAGATGATAAGTGATTCCATAACGCGTCTGCTTTGTCTTTCATATTATAAAATATTACTTATCTCTGTCTGGCTTGGCCTTGCCAGGTGTATTCGAGGAACACGAATAGTCTGCTACTTTTGAACACATAAATTCAAATTAACTCCACTTTTAGAGGCAATTCGAAAATACGACATACAAAGATTCATTCCTAACCACTAGACAATCACTTCAATTTCAAAACCAAAAATACAACTTGTAAAGAGCAAATCCTAACCACTAGACGATCATGGCAATTTTGAATCCAAAATTACAACTTGAAAAAAGCCAATCCTAACCACTAGACGATCACGGCAATTATTAAATTTTGAAATGAAAACCAACTTCGAAGCGTTCAAATTATTCATTTGACACGTGTCTGGCCACGCGCACATTAAAACCTCATTTGTGGAGGATCTGTGAGCAAAAGCTTTGAAAATGAAACTCATTTGAAGTCGGGCTAATGGAGATATTTGATAGTCATTAAAAAACCTTTGGTTCCAATACAACTTATAAAAAACGGTTACCAATAAATATCGAAGTTACACCCTGCCGTGGCGTTGCAAATTGCTACCATGAACAATGAATGCACATAATACAGATGCGTGCGGTGTAATTTGCATTTAATATCGATTTTAAACACTATCTGCACATTATACATATATAGTTTAAGCTCGATACTCTATCACTTTACAACTTAATCTCTGCGTACGCCATATATAGTGGTAATGTTTTAATAACTTGTAAGAGGGGGTACTAAGAATAAATGTTCTTGTTGGGTTTGATAAACGGGGGTATTCGAATTTCATCCGTGCATGTACCAAGTGATTTCTATAATCGCGCGGTAAGATCCGGGATCTTAACTTTTGATATGCTCTGATCTGGGATTAACCCGAATAATATTATAGGGAGTGAGATATACTAAGAAATGAAATGATAAATGTTTCTTTCTATAATAATTCTCTACAGGAGGTTCACATGTATAACAGACACAACAATAATATTACATATGTATGACCCGTAGACATTATTATTATGTTTTCATCGGGAATCCTTGCCACACACGAATGAACTCAGTATGGACTAAGGGCAAGGGTTACGATCCGTGAAAGCACGCATGCATTATTTTAACACCTTGTTTATATTTGACAAGGAATTCAGAGTGAAATTATTCAAAATCATATGACGTTGAAAATATTCCAAGAATTTCAAATCCCCGAACGTGCTCAAGTGTAAAAATTTTGATCAGGTTTTAGACATTGACCTATGCACTTAAAAATAGCAATGATTGACAGTTTACTGTTTAAATTACCTCAAAGTGTTTACCGGACTGGACCTTCACATATTTTATGAATTTCTCGGAAGGCGTACGCGCGTAGTTGCTTTAATTGATTTTTGAGGGATATTTTTTGGATATTACCTCTGACTGGCCGGCCATCAAGCTGATATTGATGATAAATGATCATTCGGGTTAAAAGGGGTTGAAAATTGAACAAAAGAATTGAGTTTCCCCAAATTCATTCCACCTTACCTTTTGTTCACCAATCTGTAGACGTACATTGTTTAGAAAATTGCATGTGTTCTCTTCCATTGTTGTGAATAACAAATATTATTATTATTATGAATTCTCAGCGTAATTTAGTGATGATTATCTGTAATTTATTATAAATTGCTTTACACGTGTCGTTCGGGCGTGCTGATTTAAACAAAGGATGATCGCCCCCAATAACAAATAGACTTGGCATGGGGTCACCAGTCACAAAGGCAATTGTGTAAATATCTCCGGCCAGGTTTGACCTTTCAGCCCGATCCGGCCGGCCTCGTAATGACTTTATTTACATTTTTCGGTACAATTACCTCACCTGCCCACAAAATGCGCAATCGAATGAATGAGTTTAAACCCTTTCGCCCCATTTAACCAAAATTTCACGCAACAATGGAAATCTAACCGACCGACCACAAACAAATGCCGTGTGGTCCCTAGTTCGTGGTCTAGGTTGATTTTGTGGTCACATTGAGGTTGGCCGGGTTCAAATTAATTTGTTTACTCCACAATTTTTCTCCAAAGGACCCATCAGTCGATGCATCTCAATTTTCACTTCATTTCTTGCAGTTGCAGCATTTTTAAAGGGTTATATTGTGCAATATGACTTCAAAACACGACTGCTTGCGCCGTAGGCTGTGCCGGGTGTCATTAACGGTCTTTACGACACCTTGGCACGAAAATTGAATAATGTTCGATGGGTAAATGCGTGCGTCCGTTTTCCATGTCATTTGATCAATTAAAAGAATGAGAGAGTGGGTTAAATTGTGTCTACAAACCATGCTTCACCCCGACTTCGATATAACGTACGTTCTACTGGTATTACATACACTCTCTCTATAACGAACACATTTTGAAAACCCAAATGGTAAAAGTGACCATTCGATCCCGTTTTTAGGGAGTCTTAGATTTCTTCTTCAGAAATTACCCAAGTTTGAACTCTTTCTCATAATTTTGGAAGAATATTAATCCGAAATTCCAATAATACCCGGTTATTTGAATTTTAACGTGCCAGAAAGACTAAAGCAATAGCAACAACAATAAAAAGGTCATCAAAAACATCAGCCTCCGTCAAACGTTAAAATTAAATAATCCTTATAACGTACATTTACATTTGATTTGGCCTTTGGCTATGTCAATTAAGTACTTGGCCTCCTGGTATCCTGAGCCCAAGTTCATCATCATCATAACGTACATTTTACAAATATTGTCATGCCATTTTGGCTTAACAGTACGTTGTAAAGAGGTTTTCCTGTTTGTTTATATAAAGAGCACATATTATAAAGGGAGATTCATAGGTACTCTTGGCCAGGTGCTTTTTTCCAAACACGTAAATCTAATCATCGAATGTTTATCAGAAATGAGCCTGAGCTTGGCTTGGTTGTGATGATAGGGATTGAAGTCACCCGGGTATTTTAAATGTACTATATTCTACATTATAGACAAATAAGGCAGATGGTTAAAGAATCAATTTAGATGAGAGTACCCACTTACTGGCACTTTTTCTTGTACGGGTGCGAGGCACGGGTGCGCGATACAGGCATCATCCGGTAGAAAACGAAAGGTGTGAAAGATCATCTGCATCATCTCGAGAATGGACGGAAGAAACTTTAGATAATTATAATTGCTGGTTGGAAATTTTTGGGGCGGGTTGCTCAGGTATTACGTTCTTAAGAAAACGGAGTCAAGAAAATATTGAAGATCCGGGAACGATGCGCTTGACTGCTGCGCGGGGAAGCTCCGAACGCCGTAATAAATCCCGGGGAGGTGGATGATACGCAATAAATAGTATCACTGACAGAAATGAAGTCATTTGATTCATGTTTCAATTAAGAAAAAGTTGAGAAAGATTGGATCGGTAAATCGGACGGAGGTTGGTCGGCAGCAGGTCGTCCAATTCTAATTGTATTGTACTTTTCATTTTGTATTTGTTTTTACTCGACCTCACATATCATCTGAGATATATCATTATCGAATCGAAGTAGATTTATATAACTTATTGGTAATCCTCCATTTCACTCAACATGTGTTCAATTATATTTTATGAATAGACCTAGGTGCAAGCTGGGACCACCTTGCAGCTTAGTCGTGTGGAGGATTGAAAGATGGCAGGTAGAGTTCCATAAATTCAATGGCAGAATTGTCAATCAATGACTAATTAGAATTTAACAGAATTTTTATGCATCCTATGAAAATTCAGAACAGAATTTCTGCTATAATTATACTTGCTTGTGAAAATTGGACAATAGATTCTTAGAAAAACGTAACTGGTAATATCCAGTTTCTGTTTCTATTCCGGACCTTTCGGTAAAAACTCATTAGGATTATAAAATAAAAAATCCACTACTTGTTCCGTCAAGTTGATGACTAATTCAGAACTGCAAGTGTTTTCCAGATTCTTTGCAAGTGATTTTCTCAGCTTATGTGTCGCTAATCTGTCGAATGAATAAAAGAATGCCCTACACTTTGAGGTATTGACGTCAGCAGGGGATTAATTTTAAAATCCTCACTTCCTTACTTCTTGCTTCTACTCTGCTCTGATTCCGATAATAACAAATGATCTGGAGTACAAAATTATATGGAATATAATCCGGTTCCCCATACAGATTCGATGCAAGGACGCTCGAGTTCATTAAAAATAAATGCTCGCATGCATTTAAAGGCTTCATGTCAATTTATGAGCCCATTCTTCTTATTTCTGAAACATTTGAGCACGAATTCCTTACAATTTGGATAATTATCAAAACTATTACAAATTTTATATTTGTACAATATTTCCATGCGTTTTTGGTAAAAATTAGGTTACTGAAGATAGAATAGTCCAGGATTGACTAATTTTGGCAGTTTTGCCTAGAGTGGAATCAATCGAGCGGCAGGTGTCTCACTTCTGTGTTTTTATCTAGTCAAGGTGCTACTTTTATGATCCAACGTTCTGTTATGAAAGATTTCGGGTGCTTTATCAGTTTCAGTGCTTTGCAGTTGCACACGACCAGTGTACAATCTAAACAAAAAGGAACCAAAAGCTCAACATTGAACAAGACGAACTACAATGAATCTCCACACATTGCACAATGTACAACGTGCATTACGAAAAACGGGCTTCATCATCCTCAGGCGCACTCTCGACGTTTAAAGGTCACCTGTTCTGTGCGTACTCGATGGACTTTTTGAAAACAGACTCTTTGTTCCTGAAGATCCTGGACCAACTCCCGGCAAACCGTTGAGAGTTTTAATGATTGCCATCAAATGTTTGGCACGGTCGCCAGTCGTCCGTCTGTCTCAATTTCGCGGTTTCATCCTCCATTCTTCTTTTTCTGATGAATTGATCATTTTAGTTTTGTATTTCGTAATAGTACGGAATTGTTATACAGGGTGTTCAAAAAAAAAGACCAAATGCATAGCGACCCAATCTCTACAAAAAAAAACGATTCGTAGTTTGACCATGCTATATATTGTTTAATAGCCCAAACCATTTAAAATTTTGACGACGTAGAGCGCTGAACGCTTCCCTCAGGCACTTAAACGGTTGCTGCGTAAAATTCAAGATGGCCTGACAGTTGAATTCCTGGGGTCAACGAATAAAAGAAACCCCTGTTTTTTTTAACCCTTTTTTATTTCTGAAGATTTCGGATGTAAAACCAGTCAATTGAAAAGAAATTCAAAGTTAAGTCCAGGTAGGTAGGTATTCTTTTCGTCGTTGACGCGACGAAATGCCATGGTTTGATGGCTTGGAGCCAAACGATTATTCTTTAGTGGCCGGACGAAAGTCTAAATTGTAAACTCTGTGTGAGTCGTTCTTACATTATATGTATTGTTGTGCACGTAGAATAAAATGCCACAAGGGAAGAACGGATTTTAATTCCACTTGATGATTCTTCAATTGAATGTCCATGCTTGTACGTACTTCACTTCTTTGGAGTCTGTCGCTGACAAGTACGACATCGACATGGATTTAACGATTCAAACACATGTACTTCACTTGTACTCAGTACTTGAGATTTTTATATTCAATTTTTTAAAAAATATGGAATTCTGGACTGGGATTTTGGATTAAAGATGCTTGAAAATTGAATGAAAAAATTCTCAGTTACCATCGCTCAAAATTCTAATGTCAAAAGAAACAAAATCGGAGAGGATTTCACGTCTGGTCATAAGAAAGAAACAAATTAATTAGCCAAAACTGAAAAAGCCGTACAATCGGTAAAAAAAAATTCTTCAAAACATTTGAACTCGAATGAAGTGGATTTTATTAAAGTTCTTGAACTATTGTTGTTTGTAGAGTGACTTTTACCTTGCTCATTTTATTTTATTCGTCGACTTCACAAATATTGAAGAAACGAAATTGTGAGCAGCTGGGTCATTTCTCAATCTTCATAGAGAAAAAAATAAGAATGAGAGCAAATACAACAATAAGTTCAAGTTTACTTTGACCGTAACCATATACGCATTGACAGAGCACAGTACGAGTACAGGTAAAGATCCAGTCAGTATTTGTGAATGAATAGGACTAGGACTGAAAAACGATGATCTTTGTGTTCTTTAAACCTTGAGGACTTGCTCCGGATACCTGTGACTCAATTCAGAAAAAAAAATCAACAGCATAACCATTAACCTGGTACAATTATTAGTACTGCACTCCATTCTACACATATACTAGTGGTAATGGTAGAAATATTAATGGGACTTGAGAAAAATATGGCTGAGGATTTGCGCACGTTCGAAAATCACAGAGGGTGGTTCACAATTAACGTATTAGTCCCCGGGAGACTAACTCGCAGAAATTCAATCAAAATCCTCGCAGCAAAAAGCTGGTCGTTGGATTTAGCTGTATTCTTGATATGCCGTAGCCCTTAACGTCATGAAAGACTTTTGTGAAGGTTCTACCCAACAAATTCCGAGCATTTGCCTAAGCATATGAATAAAATACACCTTGTGACATCATGAATGCGTACACGGATTACTCAGGTTCTGTATCGACGAATACCTCTTACAGTTCTTTGGTTTGATTCAAACGTATAAATAAAAATAAATAAGTATTTTTGGCCCGTGTATTTCTACCGGTCGCTAACCATTTATTTTGGTGGACTAAGTTCAATGGTTATGAACCACCCTGTTCTGGTACATGTGGAAATCTTAGAAGGGTAGAGAATGGAGTCGAGACCGTGGCAGGACGCGGGTTGCGTCCGCCCGTCAAGTAAGGCACGTGGCCGAAGATCCTAAAACCCGATCCAGGTGATGGTTTCCCAGACTCCGATTCCTATTTTTCTTTAGAGAGGACTCAAATCAAGGGCATTTTGAACAACTACAACTGCGTGGGCCAACCGTCATCAAAATCCCCGGTCAGGTCCTTACTTAAATATATGCTTACGCAGGTCATATTACAATTTAGACCTTACGCGCGTCATTCTTAACCCCAATTCAACCGATTTCGGTTCCATGACCATACGGCTTGAATTTGAATCCCACTTATCATTTCATTGGAAAAGTTGGTGGGATTTCAACCCTCATAAGGCAAATAGAGCTTTCATTTTGATTAGACTTTGCTTGATAGTGCCTGGCACGAATTAGAATCAATGAACGTATGGTTGTTACAAGTCGGCCTCTTTTGTATTTTTCTCAAATTTGAAACACACTTCTGAAAGAATTGATTTCCAATAGCCGATCCTAAGAAAAAGTGGAAACTTGTTATAGTGGTCACTCGATCGGGTCAAATTCTGGTAAGGCCCCCTACTTCTAGGTCCAGTATTTCCCGTTTGGTGAAGTGAAATAATAAAAATCCAACATTGATTCACTCAAGGATTATGATCAGAAATCCTTACTCGATTACTACATCAATTTGTGACTCATGCTGGGGATTTGCCCGGATTGTAGTTGAATTAAAAATATTACTATTAAAGTAGATTACGCAAAAATGCTTCAGATAATTGTACAACTAAGGAAGTATACACTCAATTGGATATTTTATTAAAGACAAGTATTATTGCAATTGCACAATTGTTTTGACAATTTTGAGGATACTAAACCTCTAGCTGACAAAAACACGATTCAACCAAAATAAAAACAGCGAAACTTTTTATGCCAAGATTAATTGCACTCTCAATACCAAAGGATTTGTCCACACGACACTACAATCCTCCTTTGAACCTAAACAGAGAAAAATAAAATAAATAATCCGACCAACGCCAGATCAAAATACACTATAAGGTCCCACAAAACCTTTGAAGTCAAAATTTGAATTTTTCATCAACAACTTAAAATACAATACTAATTTTAGACAACAAATAATTGTCAGATATCTTAAATATCCTAATAGTGTCTATTTGATAAATTCAGATATATGGCCAAATATTAGGCCATATCCAGAAGAGGTTAGGAGATGAGGCAATGCTTTTACGGGACCCCGTACATGCAGCTGTGTTTTTCAGGTTCATTCACAGGTTTTAAGACCAGGAAGGACTCATAAAAACATTTGACTACAGAATAGACATCAAAATCCAAGGAAACGATTTAAGATTTTAGGTTTACAATTCCAAGAGGACTTGGTGGTTTAATTCCGATGGCGATGGCATGGCACGCGTCCAATCTGTCCTGACAGTTCCAGCCGGTATCCCTGGTGGTAAAACAGGTCATACGACTACGGACTACGCTACGCATATAGGCGGGAATACTTAAATCCTAGACTTTAGACTCGTTAGGATTTATGTACATTTCGGGTATTAAGCGTTACATATTTCCCGAGAAATTTTACGACTTCAAGTGGGAACCATATGCCTGTGTCTGTGTCTTATGGTTTAAAAGGCTCTTTTTCTGAATCAAAGGATCCGTGGCGAAATTGAACACGTTGGCTTGGGTCTAAATGAAACATTTGAGCTCGAGTTTCTTCCTCAGCAGATTAGATACCCTAAAATTTGGAATGAGTTTTCTTTCAAGGTTCCTTCTCCTTAAGGGTTCTCATGTGAGTTATGTGATGTGTAGAAAATAGAAACTAGAAATCAACTCAAGTGAGTCCACTTGCAATGGAATGAGAAGGGATCCTTCCTTAAGGGCCCTGTCATCTCATGTCCAATTTTCAATTCTTCCTACTTGGCACCCATTGTTGTCCATAGATTTCATGCTATGACGGCATGAGTGGTATATGGAATTTTATTTTTTTTATCCCGTGGCTAATTAATACGAAACTGGTCTTGGCAGATGCATGGATTGTGGATTGAGATTTCATCTTTAGTACAGTTACGGCCTGTCTTTTTTTAAATTAGTCTCTATTTAAAATTTACTGGAACCGTTAGGTTCCATCATCAACAATGCAAAACTTGTTTTGCTACAACTTGAAACAAAATACGAGTAGTAGGTACGCTAATGTCTATACCGAACTCACGCCGTAGGATTTCTACAGCTCTTTTTCAATTTACCAGGTGATCATGGTTGGTCGGAATATTGACAACAGTGTAGCCTGAAATTTTTGAGCATAATCAATACGAAGAAATTATCTCACTAAGATATTTCGATTGAATATCAGATAGGTTTACCGGCGTTTTTCGCCTACGAAGTTATCTTACCACCTGGGGTACCTTCCCTAAGCCAAATTTGCTACACCACCGCTTGGCCACCGCCAGTTTTTATATTGGTTTTCCTGAAATGTTGGTCAAATTTGGAAAAGATATCCGAATTTCGATGCCAGTCTTTAAATACTTCTCTTAAGCCTCATTTTAGGCAATATGAGCTTACCTAGTAGAGAAGTTGTCGAATTTTTTCATCTAAATGTATCCATTATCGCTATCGGTGGCGCTCGAACCCCAATATTTATTAAAAACTGATCTAACCAATTAATCACCATGTTTCAGTGAATTGCTCACAATTTCCCTGACTCATTCTACATCCACTTACTCAAAAAATCAACAGAGAATTTTATAAAAAGGGTTAGTTGTCGTGATCCATGTTCCTCTTGTCATTTATTAAAAAAGGCTCCCCAATCTGCTTATTATGCATTAAAAATGGGGCCTTGCTCTCTCATCATGACAAAATGTTCACATTGTTGGCCATTATTGTTGTGTAGTGTGTATGACATTATAAATGTTTTTACATATGTACATATGTGTGTTTCTTTTCTTGGGATGGATGAGTAGCTTGAGCCTGAGCTTGAGCTTCCTCATTGTCAACCCTGTAATTCACACCATGACGAGGCATATACAAATTTAAAACGTTTTTTTCCGGTTTTCCTTTTCTAATAATGCAAGCCTTTCATCACGAGACTGTGAAGTGCATCAGAGTAAAGGTAACTTAAATTGATTTACCCTTCTATTTTGTAAAAGTGGAATCTCACAAGAGGTGACATGACAGGTCAAGTACTCAAGTGGTATACAGGGTGGTCCAGAAATATTGAGAATAAAAAAGTACTGGGGGTTAGTCGTCTTTCATGCCATTAGTACCTTTAGAGACATGAAATTTTATGAACTACCCCGTGTAAGCAGTAAATGGAATGACTTGGTCAAATTTTCTATGCAGGAATGAATGAGATTCCTGTTAAAAGCAAACGAGAGTTTTATGATGGGTACAGAATATGGACCTTCACCTTTTCCTTAGAAGGAGCCAGACGGAAGAAAATAAATAAATAATATATTCATCTCCACTCCATAGGTCTTTAAACCCGACCGAAGATTTCGTGGGAACCATAATAAACTGTTTTCTATTATTTATTTCCATACATTTCGCTGTTCTGGAGTAAATTTTCAGTATAAAAGATTAGAGTTGACATTTCCTGTGTATTCTCAATTTTAGGACTTTGTGATAGCCGACAAAGAAAGTCTTGAATTTGGCACTAAAAATTTTGGATCTGGCCGAATGGTAAGAATTAAAATGGCGCGCCTTAAATCTCAACCTCGTGGGATCCCCTTGTAAATGTATGGCTCTAAAAGTCACCTTTTTCTGCCCGAATTGCTCTCTGACCATTTAATTCTTGCGGATTTTAAATAAGAATTTTTTTCTGCAAAGGAAGGATTTTATAGAAAACGGAATTTTTGTTCCATCTACACAAATATGATCAATACTCCCACATTACGACATTTTCTGGCATGGGAAAAAAATAAATGTACAGTACTTTAAACTGAATGGAATTATACACAAGTGAATTTTATTTTTGGGTCATTCTG
>JAQGCA010003059.1:0-12533 GCA_034698945.1 Protaphorura quadriocellata | reverse complement strand
ATATTTTTTTCAAAATTCTGTCGCACAAACTGCGCGAGATATAGTCGTTCGTAAACTGTCCTTTAACAACGTGCCACCCCTGTACTATATAGATCTCGTCTCTCTCATACTTCTCTCATCATCATCATCTTATGTGGAATGGTTACCTCATAACTATAGTGAGGTTGTACGACAGGGACGGTTTTCCTATCATATTGAGCTCGATAAACATAAGTCTGTCGCCTTAATGGGGTATCATTAATTCTCAGAATGAAAAATTCTGGGCCCAGGTAATAGACATGACGACACTACATGTCCAAAATTGATCTACAAGAAATTATCAAGTCTTTATGAAGTGCCGGAAATCGATATGGATTTACAATATAACTGGGCAGCTCAACATTAAAGTTTTCCGGTTCCAATCGGTTTGGAAAAATTTGGGAGAACGCCCAACAGAATAGCTCAGTTATTTACGAAAATTTGGGACAGATGCTAGAGAAGTTGAACAGTGGCTCTATAAAAAACGACTTGAACGGAGTAACAATTTCGACATAGAGTCATATATACCGATACTAGAAACCCAACCCGGGCCGGTAGAGTTACCCTTAACATTTCTCTAAATAAAATTCGAATAATGGCACAGACGAGATTATGTGCGACACGTTTTTCACGTTCGCGGCCCTTATAATCAAAAATACAGTTTTTCTCCAAATAATGTGTGCACACTGTGCAATCTGAAAGAGAAGGAAGATCTATTCCATCTATTCGCCTGAGCGCCGAGGGCATATAATTATAATCTCTAACTATAATCTCTAATGCAATAACATACGTCATGCTAAAGAGAAAATCTGACCTCCCCATGCTCGTAATGTTAAAGACAAAATCTGACTTCCCCATGCGCGTAATGTTAAAGAGAAAATCTGACCTCCAAATCCCTGTAATGCTGAAGAGAAAATCTGACCTCCCTATTCCAGTCAAGGTTCCGGATATATATCACGATATATATCACGACTTTTATCGTTCAAATAAATAAAAAAAATCCGATTTTTATTTTTTTTAAAGATGATCGCCGCTGGTGCATAGCAAAAGTCCCCCTTGATGCGATTCGATTCAAATTTTGCACAGTGATAGACTTTGACCTGTTGAACAAAATGGCTGTAGACTATTAGTCTTAAAAAATGAGGTCACCCCCAGGGGGCGCCAAAGTTGAGTGTGTTGTTCCCCTCCTAAAAGCAAAAATTACCCCTACAAAAGTTGTTCCACTCGGTGAGACGAACAACTTTTTACTCTAGAACTTTCCGCTGCGGTCAGAGGTAGAGGTCACAGGTCACGGGAAGTGTACTTTCATATGACCTGAGATGGTTCCCGTGACCTGTGACCTCAACCTTTGGTCGCAGAGGAAAGTGCTAGAGGAAAAAGTTGTTCGCCTCACTGTGTGGATCAACTTTTGTAGGGGTTATTTTTGCGGTAAGGAAGGGAACAACACACACAAATTTGGCGCCTCCTGGGGGTGACCCTTACTTTTTTAAGACTAATCGTCTTCAGCCATTTTGTTCAACAGGTAAAAGTCTATCACTGTGAAAAACTTGAATCCAATCGTACCAAGGGGAACTTTTCCCATGCACCCGCGGCGGTCTGCTTTGCGACCGAGTCTCATAGGAGAAATATTCGGTCACACGTTGACATCAGCCTCTTCTCTTCTTGACCTTCTTGAATGTAGTAGTGTGAACGTAACATTAGCCGAATATGCAAACAACGCCGGCAAATATATATACAAAAAAGTTGGATATATATCAAAACATCGGATATATATCATAAAAATCGGATATTTATCATAAAAATCGGATATATATCATAAAAATCTGATATATATAAAAAAATCGGATATATATCAGGATTTTAATGGTTTTTGTCTGCGCGGTATAAATCAAATAATCCGGATATATATAAAAATAAAATATTTTTATATTCGATTATTTCATTTTTATTTTTATACGTTTACCTCTGTTAGGTTTCAAATTATGTCCTATCTATTTTTTTTGCGCTTTGGTCGCCGCGCCGTGCTATTTCTGAAAACCTTGCCTTTGACCTAGTGCTAAAGACCTTCGTGTTTTTGCCCTTTACCGGCGTGCGCCTTTCCACTCTGGGCTTTAATGGTAAACATGTGAAATTAATAAGGTCGTTAAATGTTTTCTTGCCTCCAGTTTATTTGGCAAATAAACAAACCGTAAAAATAGTCAAATTGATACGAGTATAAGAGTGATTAGTTTATCTCTGAGAGAAATAAGATTCAGATTCAAACTTTAAGAGTTTACTTTAAACTTGCTTTTATTCATTAAATGTTATTACAATAATTACAAATTATAAGTGAGTAATTATAATTAAAAGTGCTATTAATTGGAGCGTTGAAAGTCTCAGTCCGTTCATAAACGATCCGAGTTCGAAAGGTGAGTTATATCTGGACTGTTGTCAAACGATCCGGATTATTTTAAGTGATTGTGAGTAAAGGTAAAGTGTTGATCCTCAGATTGTTACCAACAGACATGGGTCAATTACATTGGTAATTTCAATTACAAAATACAATTACAATTACGTAATTGTGTAATTAATTTGTCTAGAAATTGTGCGTAATTGTAATTGTAATTTGTTACTGAATTTATATTTTTCTCAATTACTTTTACAATTACTTAAGATTTTGACCATCAAATACAAAAATGTAACTATGATGTTATCACGCACAAAATTATCATTTCGAAAAAGGAATATGAATTGTAATTTGTAATTGTAATTCCATTTTCAATTACAATTAAGTAATTGTTATTGAAATTAATTACTTTTCCAACTTTGTCCACGTAATTGCAATTGTAGTTAATTACGTACGAAATTTCTCCATGTGTTTGTAATTATAATTAATTACAATCAGAAATGAGGGTGTAATTTGTGATTTGTAGATAATTGCATTTTGAAAGTAATTGCGCAAGTCTGGTTACCAAACAATCCGAGTTATTATTATAAAGGGGGTTTTCTGATATACGGTCTCTTACCAACAAGTCCGCTGTTTCATGAGGTCTTTGAGATACAGTCTTACCAAAGGAACTACTTTCTCAGAAGGTGACCAGCACGACTTGGGATTCAGAATTGATGCCTTTTACAATTCATAAGGTTTGTTTTATACTAATTTTTATTGTAATTCTAATTCATTCAATTGTTTACCACTTTCGTATTAGTGACACTCGGACCATCACCCCAATCGACCCAGGAGTACATGAAGGAGAAAGTCTCAGGTAATAAGCCATAAGCGCGATTTTTTATCAATTCAAATTTATCCCAAGAAGTACCCATCCGGTCTTAAAAATTCCTTCGGATTTGGATTCCTG
Source organism: Protaphorura quadriocellata (assembly GCA_034698945.1). Lineage (NCBI taxonomy): Eukaryota > Metazoa > Arthropoda > Collembola > Poduromorpha > Onychiuridae > Protaphorura > Protaphorura quadriocellata. The sequence goes on along the minus strand of JAQGCA010003059.1, from coordinate 9,177 downwards.
TCAAAATACTAACTCAGATTAGTCTATCATTTTACTTGTGGAAACTTAATGAAACACTTTTTTGATCGGTAAATGTATATGATAGCATGTAAATTTTCCCTGCGCGGTACTTCCCATTTTCTCCAGACGTATTCGTCCTATCTCAAAAAATCCTTCAGATTTGGATTTATCGTAAAATTTTGAATCCGATAGGCCATTAATTGACTCAGGAACTGCCATACCACAACTTATCAGACTACAGTAACGACGTTATTAGCACAGACGTTTCGAAGGTTTGAAACTGAACTCCACTGTACGTCAATATTTCTTTCAAAATCTTCCGGATATCTAAACAAAAATCATTTCTCAATTTTTTCAAAAGTTCACATTTTCAGAATATATAGATTTATTTTCAGAATTCACAAATTTTACTCGTTCAAAATGTTGTGTGAAAATAACGTTGTTACGGTCCTGCAGTTAAAAAATAAGAACGTCATAGTAAGAATACTCTTCACTAATCAAAGAATGTCAAAATTGTATAAAAAAAAACAAGTTCCTTCGAATAAATGCAAACATTTTTTTTAAATCTAGTTTATATTGCGCAAAATACAAATTTCTGAAACGGGAATATTTATTTGGAACACCCTGTACGATAATGCGGACTGGAAACCCAAAACTTAATGCAAACAGCATCAAACGGGTCAATGCAGTGGGTATTTAAATAGTAACCGCGACAGTCAACTAGTGACTGTGATACCGAAATTTCGGTATACCGAAATTTTGGTATACCGAAATACCGAAATATCGCTGTATTTTTCAATACCGACATACCAAAATTATCTTGCAAGTAATATCGGTATTTTGGTATTCATTTTTTTTATTATATTCGTCCTAATGACATCTACTTATGGCCTTGTGAGGGTAGAATGGTCAAGAAAAATAGAAATCTCAAAATTACGACTTTACGACGTTATCCTTCCCATTCAAAAGTTCAAAACGTCCAGACCTCGTGTCCTCCTGTCCAACAGTTTAGTTAAAAATGGAAGAATCTTAAACTTCATTATGACACAATTCCAGCAAAAACTGATTCCGCGATTCCACTGATACTAGAACAAGAGGGGAAGGAATAATGGGATCATAGCGGTAAAATTAGAGAATCAGCTAAATGTAAAGCTCCGAACAGGTCAGGTAATTCAATTTAGGTTTCGGGTCATGTCAAGTAAATTATTGACCTGACCTGATACCTGCCAGGTCAGGATTAAATTTAATTGGGAGCGTCAATATGCAATGTTGCACGTAAAGCTCCGATTAGATACTGTGTGTAATTTTTATCTCACGAGTTCGGTTGGATACACCAAATTGTTAGATATATTGTGATTTCAATTTACACTTCGATCTGAGTTGTTAAAGCCAATTAGGTAAATCGTCGAATCAGGTCAGGATGGTAACCGGACAATTTTCAGGCCAGATTTACATCATCGAAGACGTTAACCCGAATTATTTCATCACGCTCAGGTCACCGTTTATCTGAAAGAAATCTCAGTTCAGGTCGAGGTCAGGTTATCGATGGTTACCAGACCTGTTCGGAGCGATAGCTAACTGCAATAAATGCAACCAAGTACTCAAAACCAAATATGGAATATCAAATTAAAACACTTGTTGGTGCTAATGAAAACTGAATAAACGCAGCGCATTGTTATTTATGTACGACTGATCCTTAAATGGACATGTTATTTAACATTTTGTAAACAAAATTGAAATTCGGTATTTCGGTATTCAAATACGAAATTTCGGACCTCTAATACCGGAATACCGAAATACCGATATTGAAATTACTCTTCGGTATTACATTCCCTACAGTCAACCACACAAGGGATCAATTTTAAGTAGAAATGTTGGTTTCTAATCCGTCATTTACGCTATACGTATGAAATTCTAGAATATTAAAATTCAAAAAGTGCCTTAAGCTCGACTACGAAAAATTATGATGGAAAATATCCAAGAACGTGAAGGTACTTGGAGATCAATTTCAACCAAAGCTGAGTTCGAAATGAAGAGCTTTGAAATTGGCATCCGGAAGGAATTCCAGGAGTTTGTGAAGAAATTGGAGGAGGGTAAGGAAGGTTTCGACGAGGTTAGAAAATTTAAAGTAGGTACGGAAAAATCGAAGAAGTTACAGAAGAAAATCTCGAATATTGAGAAGCAATTAGAGGAGGTCGACAACAATAAACGGAAAAGCTTCGCTACGCTTCAGTCACTCACGCGGCTCTTGGTGAACAATAGGAATTGATAGCAACATGGACAACGTATTCTCAGCTGTAAGACGAAAATAGAGAAGAACATTTCGTTCAAATTCAAAGAGACGCCCCACCCCAACCGTGATAGGTCTTAAAGCGCGCCACTCTTTCCCCAAAGCCGTCCTTCGGGGAATAATTTCTCTGAAAGTGACAAAATGACTAGAAACCTCAGACAAGCGTGACATAGATTTAAGGTATGCGTACTGTGTGGTTAATAATACTACGCAAATTATACAGATGGAGATATAGTAAAAAGGGTTTACGTGGGACGCCATTTTGATTACAATAAAACATGTTATTATGGCTCCCATGAATTCTACGAACGGGTGAATCACATCCATGATGTTCTTGTGTAATTCCTTGTACGCAACTTTCAAGATCATGAATCCCTTGTAGCGGATGAGCTCGTTCCTCAGTACCTCAGATGTCTGGCGATTGATTTGGATCTCCTCATTTTTTTGTATTTTGGACCTGATATTTCTACTGTTGAAAGAAAATAAATTCAGTTTTTATTTAATTCTAATGAATTTGCAGATTGCGAGCTTACATGGATTCTCCAACGAAACCGTGGAGAGTGATCAGGTACATGAGCAGTAACCCTCCGTGCAATGCCACAAGAGTAGCATAGTGAACATAAATCATCATGAACCTCCACCCCAATATGATGCCCAGTATCCGTTGATGTGGCCAACTGGATTTATATCCGAATACGGTTTTGGCTCGAAATAGTGCATTGAAGACGAACCGAACTCCAAACAGACAATATGCTCGAAATATAATGTCTAGCGCCTTAGCCGTTCGGTTGAGTCTTTGCATTGTTGTTGGATCTATGAAATTTAATACAAAATATTGAAGAACAACACATTCTCTACAAAATAATTAGTTGAATGTTACCTGTCATGGATGATAAGAGGCGTAGAACTGGATTAATGAAGGTCGCCAATTCTTTCCCACGTAAGAATACGGTAACAAGAAATCCAGTCTCGGCAAGGCAGATGAGAATATTAGACGCATAAAGTATTTTCCATTTAGGTTTGGACTTAGATGAGCTTAACCCATGGAACGATTGAAGCACTACATCCGCTGCACATATCAGGGTGACCCAGAATTCAATTAAATACAAGATACGATGTGATGGTTTTTCTGATACAACGATTGACATCCTGTCGTCGTCCCATTCGTACGGTAATATTTTCAAATATGCGCCAAATCGTACCACCCGTCTCACAAGGTTAATACATGCGTCTGGAGTATCTGCCTGTCTGTCTGTGAACCACCCGCGGATTCGATTCTTTACTTTCCTCAACATTTTAGGAGCAAACGGTGGCCCAACGACTCGTTGGACTGCGACGGGCAGCGATATTTTATTTCAAGATGTCCATGGTTCAATTCCGTCTCAGTTCCTGCACTAATATTTTCATTGTAGGCTAGTCGCATGGAATTTAACTTTCTTCATTTTGAACTCTTGCGATTGGTCAGAATTTTATTCTCTCGAAGCATATTTATTTCGGATGTCCTACCACATTTTCAATAGTATTTGGCTCCGTCTCGCACATATTATCTTTAGTAGAACGCAATCCAGAATTTTGCAAAATAATGAATCCGAACGAAATAATGTGATGCTACTAGCAGGGGATTCTACATTGGACTGACGTGACTGTTGGACGTGGTTACTTCCTATTGAATGCAAATGCAGAAAACTCCGCGGCAACCTAAACATATGTGGTCAATCATGCACACATATAAAACTGTAGTTCGCGTTCTGTCTGTTTGTATGAGCTCCTCCAGTTCCTGAAAAAATTACTCAACGGATTTTTATAATCCCGGTGTCAATGGATCCAAAATTCTTCCGTATGCAACCTATTGCATTAATAGAATAAAAACCCGTTCCTCTGACAATGGGAAACACCCAAATTCTTTACACTCATTTTGAGTGTCTAATTAGGACCAGATTAAGAAATGTAGATTTTTGCGGAGAGAAAAATGCGACAAACAGAAAATTTAAAAATATTATTCCCCTGATGTGGGGAAACACCTCATTTTTATTCTCTCATTGGTGAGAAAACTATACGATGAAATCGTTGTAAAAATTGTAAATAATTCTTTGTGACTCCACTCGTGACTCGTGAATCATAAAAAGTGTAAAAAAAATAAAAATCCCCCACATGAGGGGAAGTTCATTTTCTGAATGGGAGTAATTGTTAATCTTTGGCTACATATTCATTGAAAATGACATGGGTATTAAATTCTGTGTCAAACGAAGCATGAGGGGGAAATTTCAAAATTTTCTATGGAAAGTATTAGAGGTGGCCCTGTGAGTACGACCGGGCTGATTGTTAGTAATAGTATATTCCGTATTTCCTGACATCCATTCAAGTCATTCAACTGCTCTGCTAACATTTCAAACGAGAGCATTAGCTCGAAAGTGGGTAACGACGGAAAAGAAGAGCATGATTTAATGCAATATCAATAAAATAATTTATGAATAATTTAATTGTCGAACGAGAAGGCGGACAGACTGAGCACAAAATGCGACAAAAAGTAGATCGATTGAGCATGCCCCGAAGGTTATCATTAGTTCGTTGTCAATTATTCAAAAGTGAACCGTAGCCGAACATCTCCCTGCTGCGAAACGTCATATTTCGACGTCAGTTACTTAATTCTCCACTTCCTTTTGCTAACGGTTACAAATCTTGTAATCTTTGTAATTTTTTTACAAAAATCAGAAATGAGAGTAATACGCCTAGTATTAAAAGTTGGATATTATACTGGCGTATTCAGGTGGAAATGGAATACTCATAACTTCACTTATGTCATGTCACTTTATATCACTATATCATTCATTTATGAATGTTATTAGTAGGAGAACAATTCCATTTCCCTAATTAAATTGTTAACATATTTTACATTACTTTCCTAATCTGTGCTATTATATTCTTCGCCTACTCTCTCCTATTCCTATTTTTCAATTGTGCGAATGGGAACCCTAACAAGGGAGAGTCATCACATGCCTACCATGACATTGACCCGACACCCAGTGTTCTTAATGCATCGGGATCACTTGTCTGGGTTTTCATCCAAATTCGTCGGCACAAATGAAGTACATTTTCGGCTTATCTTAAAAAATTTGATAAAAAAAACCTAAGATCCCCACTTTAAGAATTTGAAAATTGTATTTAAATCAAATGCACGTCAATGTTGAGAGGTGCATAGTTGATGAATTACAGAAATTTTGTAAAAAAAACATCAAATATTTTTAGGTCAATATTTTGTTTCCTTAAGTGTTCTGGTATATCTAATCAAAATCTTCACGAATTTTTTTGTTTTAATTGTAATGTATTAATTGTAAAAAAATGTTCTGTAATGCGTCGAATGAGCTCCTCTGAAAATGGGCATGAAACGATAAACGCCGGGAACAGTACACGATTTTGAAATTTTCAAAGGGGAGACCTCTGGATATTTTTAATAAAATATTCGGAGAGAGGTTCAAAAAAGTACTTCATTTGTGCAGACGAATTCGGACGAAAATCCACTGAGGGGATGCCAATGCATTAAGAAAATTGGGAGTCGGAGGGACACCCATAATCTTTGCCCCCACCGTCGCCAGCACAGTCAGTCAGGGAGAGTGGGACACAAAGTAAAATATGCATTTCGTAAAGAATCTTACGAAAGATCTAGCGAGCTATTCCGCTTATAAATCCGACGCGCGTAGCGGCGCTGACGAAGGCTTAAGTAGTAATCGGCATGAAAAAACGCGTTTCTCAGCGACGTTTCGGCGAACATGGGCTCAAAATAATTTCTTTCGTAAAATCCGTCGATGCTATATTTTTTGCTATACTTTTATATATCTAAAAAAATAAATTTTAAAATTTTGTTTTTCAAAGTTCAGATATTGAGAATTTCACGAATTTTTTCTTGAATTCAGAAATTTCACTCATTCGAAATGTTGTATGGTAATAACGAACGTTTTTACGCTCCCGGAGTACAAAACTAAGAATGGATGTTATAGCGAGAATACCCTTCACTAATCAAAGAATGTCAAAATTGTAAAAAAAACAAGTCTCTCCAAAAAAATACAAATATTTTTTTAAAAAAATCTAGGTTATATTTTGGAAACTACGAATTTTTGAAACCGAGTATATTGATTTGGACACCCTGTACAATAATGCGGACTGGAAATCCAAACCTATATGCAAACAACATCAAACGAGTCAATCCAGTGGGTATTTTTAAATTGGCATCCGGAAGGAATTCCAGGAGTATATGAAGAAATTGAAGGAGGTTGGAAGGATATACGAGGAGGTTGAAAAGATATTGAAGAAGGGTAAGGAAAAATTCGGGGAGATTAAGAATGAATTGGAGGAGGGTAGGGAAGTTTTCAAGGAGGTTGGGAAATTTAAAGCTGGTATGAAAATATTGAAAAAGGGACGGAAGAAAATCTCAGAAATTGTGAAGGAATTAAAAGAGGTCGACAAGAAACAGGTCAGTTTAGCTACGCTTCACTCACGCACGCTTCGCTGGCTGATCAAGGGGAATTGATAGCAGCATGGTCAGCGTATTCTCAGCTGTAAAACCAAAATAGAGAAGAACATTTCGTTGAAATTCAAAAAGCCTGCCAACCCCAACGGTGACAGGTCTTAAAGCGCGCCACTCTTTCCCCAAAGCTGTCTTTCGGGGAATAATTTCTCTGAAACTCACGAAATGACTCGATACCTCGGACAAGCGTGATATAGATTTAAGGAATGCGTACTGCATCGTTAAGAATACTACGCAAATTATACTGGTGATGACATAGCCAAGAGGGGTTAGGAGGATCTGGGACGCAAATTTGATTACAAGAAAACATGCTATTATGGCTAACATGAATTCTACGAACGGGTAAATCAAATCCATGATGTTCTTGTGCAATTCCTTGTACGTAACTCTCAAGATCAGGAATCCCTTGCAGCGGATCAACTCGTTCCTCAGTACCTCATATGTCTGGCGATTGATTTGGATCTCCGCATTATCTTGTATTTCGGACCTGATATTTCTTCTGTTTAAAGAAAAGAAATTCACAGTTCTTACTTAATTCTAATAAATTTGAAATTTTGAACTTACATGGATTCTTCTACGAAACCGTGGACAGTGATCAGGTACATGAGCAGTAACCCTCCGTGCAATGCCTCAGCATTAGCAGCATGAAAACAGGTCAGCATTCTCCCCAACCCCAATATGATGCCCAGTATCCGTTGATGTGGCCAACTGGATTTATATCCGAATGCGGGTCTAGGTCGAAATAGTGCATTGAAGACGGGCCGAACTCCAAACAGACAGTATACTCGAAAAATAATGTCTACCGCCTTAGCCGTTCGATTGAGTCTTCGCATTGTTGTTGAATCTATGGAATTTAATACAAAAACATTGCAAAAAAACACATACTTTGCAAAATGATTAGTTGAATGTTGGGCGTTACCTGTCATCGATTGTGAGAGGCGTAGAACTCGATTAATAAATGTCGCCAATTCGTGCCCACGTAAGAAAACGGTAACGAGAAATCCAGTCTCGCCAAAGTAGACGAGAATATTCCACGCATACAATATTTTCTGTATTGGTTTGGAATCAGATGAAATTACTCCGAGGAGCGATGCAAGGACACTATCCGCAAAATATATCAGCGTGACCCAGAATTGAATATGAAAACAGATCCGGTGTGATCGTTTTTCGGATACAACAATTTTGTCGTCGTCCCATTGGAACGGTAATATTTTCAAATATGCGCCAAATCGTACTATCCGTCTCACAACTTTAGTACAAGCATCTGGACTATCTGCCTTGCGAGTGAACCACCTGCGGATTCGTTTCTTTACATTTCTCAATTTTCCAAGAACATAATGTGACACAACGCCGGGTTGGACTGGGTTTGGCATCGCGATCAAACTATTATTTCAGCAGATCCTGGGACCAATTCCGTCTCAGTTCCTTCAATAATATTTCCATTGTTGGGTAGTCGCATGGAATTTAACTTCCTTCATTTTGAACTCTTGCGATTGGTCGGAATTATGTTCTCAAGAAATATATGGATTTTGGATGTTCTACTACATTTTTCTATATTTGGCTGCGTCTCGTACAAATTATGAAAGAATGTTGTGAAACAATGAAACCGAACAAAATAATATCATACTACCAGGAGGGGATTCTACATTGGACTGACGCGACTACCGAACGTGGCTACTTCCTTCTGAACGCAAAAGTAGAACAACACCGTGAGCAACCTAAACCTAAGTGGTCAATCATGCACACATATAAAAGAGTAGTTGGCGTTCTGTCCGTTTGTATGAGCTCCTGCAGTTCCTGGAAAAACTACTCAACAGATTCTAATAATCCCGGTAGCAATGGATTCAGAATTATTCCGGATGCATCCTGTTGCATTAATAAAATGAAATTCACTTCTCCTGACAGGGGGTAACAGCCAAATTCCTTACACTCATTTTGAGGACCTAATTAGAGCCAGTTTATGAAGTTGAGTTGTGCGGGGAGCAGAATGCAAAAAACAGAAAATTTCCCCTAATGGGGGGGACGATCTCATTTTTAGTCACTCATTAGTGAGAAAACTACTTCGCAGAATATGATGAAATCGTTGTAAATAATTCTTTGTGACTCCACTTCTGAATAATAAAAAGTGTAAAAAATACAAAATTCCCCACTTCAGGAGTAGTCCTTTTCTTGAATGGGAGTTGTTGTGTGGCGATTGTGGGGTAAGGGAATACTGCATTAGTGTAGTCATGTGTGTAGTGTAGGGTACATAAGCCGTGGGACTTGAAAGTCTAGGAGTAGAGTAGTGTGTGTGTTTTGTAGCCAGTCAACTCCCAGCAACTCACAAGAGTAGTTGTTGGTCAGAAACCTCCGGGTTAGTCAGAAT
>JAQGCA010003058.1:0-12536 GCA_034698945.1 Protaphorura quadriocellata | reverse complement strand
AACCCGGTCTCGAATACTAACCGGGTCAAATAATGCATTCTTCCATAAGAGCCTATGTATCACCTTGCCCCGGGTCTGGAATATAAAATGCAGCCTAAAAAAATGCTAACCCGGGTTACTGTTCGGGGATTTATGATTTACGGTAGTTCTAATAGTAGTAAGTTCTAATTCTTTTTGACCAGTTCGAATATTAACAGTGCTGCGGAACATTTTGAATCAATAAAGTGTATTAACCGTTTCCGTTTCATTTCCGTTTCCATGCTCTTATTACCGCTTTGTTTCCGTTTCCGCTAGCGCCGTTTCCGTTTCGTTTCCGTTTCTACCAAGAAACGAAACGAAACGGTCCGAGCCCTCTGCAGATCATGCCTCCCACTAAACCGTTTATAAATAAAAAGGAAACGCGATTGTTTCAGGTATATGTTATTTGTGAGATACGCCGAACGGTTGTTCAGGCTCGCTCAGGTACATAAGCTAAATCTGCATTCAATTCAATTCAATGGTTTATTCAAGTGACAACGAAATATGACACGATAATAAAATCACGTTGATCCCAATTTCATGGGCTACTAGAAGCTACTAGATGTGAATTTTGATTCTTTCACTAACTGAACTGAAGACTCGAAGTCCATTTATTCGAATACAACATATAAAAGACACGTCATTATATTGTTAAACAAACTCTTAATATCAATAAACTTGTCTCCAGTTCCGACAAAGCAACCGAACATATTTGGTATTAGACTATTTTCATGTCAATGAATCGGCTAGACAACAATTTTGTAGAATCAACGAAACGACAACTTTTTTTCCTACGAACAATGGATATAGTTCAGTTAATTTCTGGGCCACTGTTGGAAATCCCATAATTCGGAGGATTTGCCCTTGCGTCGTAACCAAGTTCGTCCAACACAGGAAGTATCGTATGCATCTTCTCCACCAATTCAACTGGGATAGATCCGACCCATTGCGTCAATGATGGTTGCAATTTAGCTGTGATACTTGCAAAATTTGAGTTAGCAGCGACTACGTTCTCCAGGTTTGAAAGTTCCAAATGCGCACTTATCATTTCCAACTGTGACCTTGGACCCAGAACTAAATCCTCATACCTAACTCGAAGACAACGCTGATTTCCGAGCAATTTGCATTGTTCTATCATTCCTTGAATTGAGAGAGACCACTCGGTCAATCCCACCTTATAATCTGTGAAGTTAAGCCCTTCAACCGTAATTCTTTCCTTAAGAAGTGAATGGATCACAGCTCGTCCGTCTCGAATCACAAGAATGAATTTGGCATGAGGAAATAAATTGCTGAGAACTAAACCATTTTTGACGGAGAACGGTTCCTCGTTGCAAAGATGCTTTGGCTCAGAATGGCGACCGAAGAGGATTTCAATGATGAATGCAGCTATAGCATCTGAAGTAACACTATCAGTGACTCCGGCCATGGTCAAACGTGCCCATTCATGTGAAGATTTCTTCCAGCCTGCCAGCGACTTCAACATCTTTGGAATTGTAACCGAGTCAGAGCCACAACGAATGTCAGGATGAACATTTAGAATATTTCGTACAAGAACTCCTCCAGAGTGTGGAAACCCGCCGATAAAAACAAGCGGGGAAGAACGATTGTATGAATGAGATAGTCGTTGCGAAAACTCATTCCGGCAATCACTTTGTGCTGAGAATTTTCCTAAAAAATAGACGGCCAGGAACGTTAGGGAGACTACAGCGATTAATAAGATAAGGCATCTCCGACGACGGGCTTCACGTTGAATCTTGACCGACAGACTTGCCATTTTGGTGTCTAGTAGCACAATCCTAGTTTAGAAAATAATAAAGTCAATAGTTGCGAGTCTCTAGGCTCGTCCTAGAGTTAATTGTATACGTTTAGTATACTTCGGCATCGGCATGTATGAAAAACTAAAATGGGACCAACCGTTAACCGTACCGTGAGGAGCACAATCCTCCTTTGAGGCTCCGAGAATGTCGACAAAATCTATTTCGTCACACCTTTGCTTTGAAAATATCACTTGAACCCAACCTTTTGAACTCTGATCTCGAAGTTGGAGAAGTATTGGTCGCCTTATCAGGAACTACTTAAACTGTATAAAATTCTTTCATTCATCTTCTACTTATACTTAAATGTATCAGGATGCGTTGGTAAAACACGTTAATAAAGAATCAAATAAAATCAAATCTACCTTGTCTTACACAAAATATCTTATGACACTCAAATAATACTAATTCGCTAGGATTGATTAGGCGAATAGAAGTACCTTCCGTGACTTGTTAAAACCGACAAAAATCTCATTCGGGACTATTAGTGCCAGTATTGTTGATACATCGTCACAGCATCAATAATATCCAGCGACATTTGATGTGGCAACAATAACAACATCTTGTACGAGCGTGATCGCTGCTGACCGAACGGTCGATCCGACATCGATTTGAGCTATTGAGATTTGAGAATGTACTGATTACTATATCGATAGACCATTCTTATATTCCAGCAGCTCTTACAAGGCCATCACATGGGTACCAGGAGCCAGACCGACACCCAATTTCTCAGTGTATTGATCTTCTGAGTGGATTTTCGTCAAAATTCGTCTATGAAAATGAAGTACTTTTTTTCGGCCTATCTTAGAAAATTTGATTAGAAAAAATAGCGGCCCTTTTGAAAATTTTGAAATCGTGTGTTAAAATGCATGCTGTTTCCGGCATTTTCCATTTTGCGTCAATGTTGAGTTATGACCATTAGATGCAATACAGAAAATATTGAAAAAATTCAAAATAATTTATTCCGTCAAGGTTTTCATTGAATAGTTAGTTAGTTAATTTCTTTTATTACGGCCAAGAATTTCAGTTCGCACTGTTGTCAACATTCGGACCCGGCTTTGAGCCGTCAGAAGAAACGATAGGACAGTGTATATACAAAGAAAGAAATTGAATATACGAAAGAAATCAAAGGAACTCAAAATCTTGAAGGAAAAAATTATTTTTTTCCCAATGCATCTAATGGGCATGTCTCATCATCGAGGACCTCAGGATTTTTTTAATAAAATTTTCGAAGACGAAAACCCACTCAGTAGGGGATGTCAATGTATAGAGAAAATTGGGTGGCGGGTCGAGGTTCTGGTACCCATGTGATGGCTTTTCCTTGGAATCTGAGCCTATTAGTTTTGACGCTTACCCACTTAGATATATTGTTAGAAATATTAATATTTCATTTTGTAGAATATAAAATGACACTTGAATAAAACGAATCTAATCCAATCTAATCTAAGGATACCACACAAAGGGTACGGGATAATCCCCCGTCAGAATTTACTCATCTTTTGATATGTTGTAGCCCTCGACCTCCTGAACAATGTTTGTACAAGTCCCAACACGATAGGTCAACTCTGGTGATCTCCAGAGGTCACCATACCTTCGGTTCCCTTTTAACCTTAAAAATGACCCCTACAAAAGTTGTTCCACTCATTGAGACAAGCAACTTTCTCCTTCGTCATTCTTCTCTGCGGTCAACCCTTGATGTCACAGGTCAATGTCAACATCACAATAATTGGGGTTGACCGAAGAGTAAAATGACAGGAACAAGTTGCTTGTCTCAATGAGCGGAACAACTTTTGTAGGGGTCGTTTTTCAGGTTACGAGGGGACAGAGGGTCGAACTTCGGTGACCTCTGGAGGTTACCGGAGTTGACCTTTCGTGTTGGGACCTGTACAAACATTGTTCAGGCGGTCGAGGGCTACAACATATGAGATGAGCAAATTCTGACGGGGAATTATTTCCCGTGTCCTTTGTGTTGTATCCTTTTCAAGCACGACTTGCACGTTAAAGAACCTAACATTTCGAACAATCTCTGTCTCCACTCTTCATCAGAGGCTTTAATAATGTCCACCTTTGCAGTTCAACGAATCCGTTATAATTGGTATAAATAATTTAATTTGTATTTGTAAAATGAAAAGTAATGTTTAATCGAAACGTTGGGTTCATAAAGTTAAACCGCTCGTACAATTTGTGTTGAAAAATGAATTTATTTTATTTCAAGGTAATTTATACCAGTACATTACAAGCGAGGTGGTCAGATAGTCAGATCCCATTCAGATACATACCGTCTGTCGCAAAAGTCTGTACCTCCCCTCCCCTTTGTTTATAATTTGCTACAGACAAATTGCGAAATTATGTTAAGGTCATGCCATTTAATTTAATTGTGACACTGTGATGGTGAGCTATTGAATTGATTTGAATGGCAGTAACACACATAAGTTTTATGTCACTATGGGAGCGACAATTAGGTGTATATGCTTCTGCTCGTGTTGACCGTTGAGTTCTTAATACCTCTTCATAATGCAATTAATATTAAAACATTCTGGCTGTCATCAAGGTATTCCTTTATTTGTCGCGTCTACATAATATGGAAGAATGAACATTCGAGGCTTTGCATAAAAACAAACTAGTAGTTAGATTTTTATGATAAACACAAAGTCGAATAAACGACGCAAATGATGCGAAGGCAGCAGAACTTGTCCAGTACAACCGATCGGCTCTAAACATCTCCCAGATGGTGCGGCGCTAAGGGTAGAAGACTTTCGGTCCTGTCCGTAATTATGATACAATTAAAAAAAAACTAAACAAAACTGCAATAATTAAAATTAGTATAGATTCCGCTGATAGCTCCTCACCCTCGCCCGTGCCTAACTTCGCGATTAATCTGCTAGTACTTAATTAGTATTTCATTCGCATAAAAAATGAGATCACCTGGAATTGCACCGCGTTTATAATACTTTTACACTCTTTGATTAACTTGCAATTTGTCAGGCTCAAATCAGTGCATCATTAGTGCAGGGGAAACTTTGGCTTCACAGAAGACCTGGCTTAAACTAACGCTTTGACTTTCAGAGTTTAAACATTTTGGTCCTGTTTAATCAAACAGGTCATATTCGGCGACGATTTGGGATGCAGATCGTTCCAAACTTTCCTAGCAGTATCTATTTTGCCATTCAAAGTAAAACGGGTGAAGTAAAATCATTATTCTCCATTCATGTGTGATCAAATAAATTGTGAATTGTAAGTCCGGCATAACTGAACGATTGCAGTATTTGTGTTTTAGCCGTGCCAGGTCACATACGTTTTTCAAGCCGGGAATGACCGAAGCAGCTCAATAAAAACGAAAATTCGGTGAGAGTCAAATGAGACTTGAAAAAGACAAATGGTAAAAAATATATATACAAATTGTTAATGGAAATCATGTCAATACGGCAACTGGATTTAACTGAATGAGAAAGATTAATTTCGTTATTCACTTATTGATTCTACGCAAGCACCATGACATGAGGGATTCTGCGCTTAGCGCTTCTAGCACCGCGCTAGAAGAATTACTCATCAATAGCACTGAAAGCGTTGGAGCTGCTTGGGAATAATAATAGGCCGTAAATTATAAAACTTCAAATTAAATTGACTTTGCTCCAATAAGATTATAATCTCTATATCACTGAATTCCCCCGCTCGCCCCCAAATAAATCAAGTCAGCCCAATTATCAAAATCAAAGTACGTATATATAATATTTTAACGTTCTCAGAGTTAAACGTCTTTGAGCTAAGATTTGGAATTCATACTATCCTTATCACTGGCTGACAATAAGTAAAATTCTTTTTTCAATGAATTCCGTTTTTACGAGGTTGGAGGCCTCGACGCCGTTGTTAGCAAATGGTGGCTCAGTAGGGCTAGCGAATGTTATGCCATCCCGTTTAACCACAAAATACCATCAGTCGCAAGAATAAGCAAGCCCCTTTGTTTATAATTTCCTGTAAGCAAGTTACGAAATTATGTTACAGTCAAGCCATTTAAATAAAGAACAGACTGTGATGGTGAACCATTGATTTGATTTGAAGGGCAGTAATATACATAAGTTTTATGTCACTATGGGAGCGACAACTAGGGGAGAGGGGGGGGGGTGCTTATTTTTGCGACTACGGTAGTCAACGAAGTAAACGCCTCTGAATCTTTCGACTCTTTAACCCACGCACGGCCTGTAAGTTGACTCAAAAGAATGTGACGGCGCATTCAGCTGGACCAGAACAAAACTATGAAATTTCCAAACCGAAAACTATAAAATTTCGCACACCTCCAACTGCGAAACTGTACATTATTGCATCAAGTCGTCGACTTGGCCTCAAAATGCCATTAAAGGCAACAAAGGTATTACTAGAGATCTCCTATCGGGAATTTAGGGATTTGGTCATTGGGTTCATTCTGGGGACACAGAGCGAAAATCATAATTCTTGCAAGAATTAGCTTAGTACATGTAGAAATAGAATGCCATCCAATATGAAATGCGCGCGGATTGCCCAAAGTGAAGGGAGAATCAAGGATAAAAGTGGGAACACACTCAGCATGTATAGAAGACCTCTAGACCAATACTATAACCTCCTCGGGTACTACCGATTCAATTATTTTAAATCAATCGAAGGTGTCCAACTCGAAGCAAGTTACGAAATTATGTTACAGTCAAGCCATTTAAATAAAGAACAGACTGTGATGGTGAACCATTGATTTGATTTGAAGGGCAGTAATATACATAAGTTTTATGTCACTATGGGAGCGACAACTAGGGGAGAGGGGGGGGGGTGCTTATTTTTGCGACTACGGTAGTCAACGAAGTAAACGCCTCTGAATCTTTCGACTCTTTAACCCACGCACGGCCTGTAAGTTGACTCAAAAGAATGTGACGGCGCATTCAGCTGGACCAGAACAAAACTATGAAATTTCCAAACCGAAAACTATAAAATTTCGCACACCTCCAACTGCGAAACTGTACATTATTGCATCAAGTCGTCGACTTGGCCTCAAAATGCCATTAAAGGCAACAAAGGTATTACTAGAGATCTCCTATCGGGAATTTAGGGATTTGGTCATTGGGTTCATTCTGGGGACACAGAGCGAAAATCATAATTCTTGCAAGAATTAGCTTAGTACATGTAGAAATAGAATGCCATCCAATATGAAATGCGCGCGGATTGCCCAAAGTGAAGGGAGAATCAAGGATAAAAGTGGGAACACACTCAGCATGTATAGAAGACCTCTAGACCAATACTATAACCTCCTCGGGTACTACCGATTCAATTATTTTAAATCAATCGAAGGTGTCCAACTCGACTTTTCAGGGGGGGGGAGGATTCGACGTACAGAGATTAGCTTTTAGAGGTACGGTAAGTTTAATTGGGGGTATGCTAAAGTAAATAATGCACATCTTAATTATTTACGGAAGCTTCAAAGTAACAAGGTAGCCGTTGTAGTCCATACATATGCAAACATTTCTTTGACAATTCAACAGTTAGGCAAAATAATTAATTGTTAATTAATGGAAAGGAAGGAATATTTACAGTGTGATTGTACAAATAACGTTACGTATATATATGTATATATTATGTTTACAGTTCAGGTTCGTGTGTTACGTTATGTAATGTAATGACATGAATTTTCCCTTTGACCACTCATTATTGACTTTTTGTTTACTTAGCGCAGCATGTGTACATATTGTGGACTTTTTAGTGCGTAGCATTTTTTATTGGGAATTGAACATATTATCTAGTAATACTAATTGTAAGGACATATCAGTTTATACCCGAAAGTGCTGATTAACTAGGTGTTGTGTGAATTCACGCGCGCGCGTAGTTAGCACTGATTTGATTTATATAATATTGTGTAAGTACATGTATTAGGTAAGTCTTAGTTTACCTTCAAATAGTCCGAACGTAGATTTGCGTTTGTCGGTTTTCATAGTTATAATGTAATGTAATGTAAGTTTTAGCTCAACATCTTGAAACGTACACTTTTTCATAAGATATTTTATAAAAATGTTCCCATAGGGTTTGAGGTCGGGACAATGACTACAACTTTCTTTCTTTAACAGAGAAAACCACCATCAGGTCCTGCGCTAGAAGACTTAAGCCCAAACCTGAAAAATAAAATGTAATATTAGCTTAGTGGGTTGGAAGACAAATTATTATACTGTATGTAACCCGGGTTCAATTTCTGCAATTGGCTTTTAAGTGTTTCCTTCCTTACCCTCAGCGTGGAATCCCAACTTGCGGTGCAGAATGCAGTTCCATCAGGTGAGACTTTGAGACTTGAAACCCTGTTGTCGTGCCCATAGAGTATTGTTATCCGGTGACATTTTAAACTATCCCAAACATTCACAGTGTAGTCACTGTAACCAGCTAGTAAAAGTCTCCCACTTTGAGAAAAGTCTACTGAGTTGACACCGAAAATTATGGATTCCTTAGAATAGACTGCAATTTCACGGTCTGCCCTCAAGTCGTAAAGGCGGCACTAATGGATTGTTGAATTCAATTATTTTACAGTAGTTCTGGTATTAATTAGTTAGTGGGTCGAACAACTTACTGAAGCATCGTCAGATCCTGTCGCTATTGCATCTCCGCTAGGGTGAAATTTGACTGTATTAATGTCACTCTCATGTCCATCAAATGTTTGAACGCATTGGCCAGACCTCATGTCCCATATCAGTGCCTTTTTGTCGCATCCCTGATGTTTCAAAGAGAAGCATTTATTAATTACTAAAGCTGGGCTAGTTTAAATTGAAATATTTCGAGATATCTATTATCTCTCATTAAATTTTAACTACAAGTTTCTCTGCATCAGTAAGATTTGTAGTCGTCATTGTCAGATGGAGTCCAAATTAAATTGTCTGCTTACGTTCTAATACCAACCTCCACTCGAACTGAGGTCTGGGATGTGGAAGGGTCGGTTAAATGAATAAGAACCACCCTGTACTCGCTTTTACACGCTATTGATACTCTTAAGTAAACTGAAATTCTAGATCGCAACCGGTAAAGCAACTAATTTTTGGTGAGACACTCACATGTGAGGCTACTTAATTAAATATATCTAAGGGCCAGGATTCATACAAAAATGACACAATAACGGGGTTTTGTTCAATTTATAAATTCTTGGCACATCTGTCTCCAAAATTAAAAAGTAGGATGGTAAAGTCAAGACAGTGTGATATGCAAACAGAATAATAATCTCGATTTTATAATTCGAGTTGAAGTCCCCACGACCGAATCAGTACATAATTCATAATTCCTATTGATTTGTGCTCGTCTTGTCTGCCTCGAGAGTAAATTTTATTAAATCGACTGTGCTTAGATTAACAAAACTTGGAATCATATTAGCCGTTTCGGAAACGAAGTTGGACTCCTTATTACACTTTCACTTTAAAATCCAATTCTACGAGCTGAATGAATCGATCGTATTATCAATGAACGATCAAAGTAAACACGAGCGGGTAAGCCAGACGGCCACGATTTGACTGACATGATTGTTTAGTAACTTCAATCCTTTTAAGATGAACATATTATGATGTACCGGGTGTCCCAAAAGCAACCAACTATTCGTCCTAATTTCCTCAATTTTAAATTAACCTGAAAAGTGAGATAGCCATTATGTTCGAAATTTAATTGCGCGTCCTTTGAGCTATGTCCGAATGCGCTGCGTGCATCACAGCGCGCGCTGTCAATAAAAATGCACATACACTATCAGAAAATGGAAGACAAACTGAAATTTTGATTGCAGTAAAAATTTTAAAAAATTCTCAAAAATTCTTAAGATTTTAAAAATATTCAAAAAAAATTCAAAAAAATGTTTCAATAAAAAAATCTCAAAAATTTCAAAAAAAATGAAATTTTGAAAATGTTGACTTTTTTTTGGAAAAAATATTTTCCGCTCAAAGGACGCGCAATTAATTTCAAACAAAACGGCTATCTCATTTTTCATATAAAGTTAAAATTGAGGAAATCAGGACGAATAGCAGGTTGGTTTTGGGACACCCGGTATATTATTATATGAACATATTGCAATTTGTTGAAACGTTATCTGCGCTCTTTCGTTCGTTCGTTCTGTACTTGTACGGAGAATTATTGCCATTAACCGGCAAGATCGTAATCTTACAATGGAATTACTTACAGCAGAAACGAAAGTGTTTCCATTTTCTTGAGGAGCCAGGTCAAGTGACATAACGTCCCCACTGTGTCCATGGAAGCTCTGTAATCTCGACCCAGATTCCACGTCCCAAAGTGCACACGTACTATCACCGCTACCACTCAGGATCTGTCAGAACAAAGAAATCAACACTTTTAGGAATTCAATATTTGACCGCGGAGTAGTATTTATATTAAAGAATATAAAGTTTAGAATAAGAACCTTATGAAACATTCATGCATTTCAGCAACCAGTCTAAGATAAGTGAACTAAATACAGTATACTCATCTTAAACCAGCCAATAAATTCGGATTCAGATTTAAATTTAGCAGCAAATCAATCAAATCAAGTCGGTTTAACTAATCTGAATGGATACCTTAAGACCATATAGGCGGTAACATTCAAAAATTGCGGTTTCCAGCCACAGGTGGGAATAATATTTTCTGAATATTTATCAGATGTATCGAAATCGTTAATCCGATCTTCTCAACCATTTATATTGCGGTTTCTAAAACTGATCCAAATAAATCAGGTATATGTCCGGATTCTCCAACTTTACAATAATTGTTCAACACAACACCCTGAACTAATCGATATGCTTTTGAACAGATCTATCAGGAAGTCAGGATAGCCAGGAATTAAGGCAAATTTCAATTTCCACGAAATTCAAGTTTCGCTGAAATAGCATCATTAATTGAACGACATTAACACTACTCTTACCTGATAATCCGAGTTAGGAAGGAATGTACAGCAGGCAGTATAGGAAGTATGTGTTCCAACAGGTTTCTTCCGTTGCGTTGAATCATCTTCCAATGAGAGGGGGTAAACAGTTACTTTATTATCCAAACCACTGAAAAATGAATTCAAAAGCTTGTTAAAAGTTATGTTTAAATTAAACGGCTAATGGTGTGTCGGGCATATTTATTTTGCTTACCCGCAAGCAATCACAGATCCTGAGGGACCATACGTGCAGGCCATGACCCATGTCGTGGGCATTGCCAGGGCATGTTCTTTATTTGTGGTAAATGCATCCCAAATTATTACTTTTCCATCCTGAAATAAATGTTAATCAACTGAATCAGTGTTGTCCAATAAGATATTCTTAATTGTACAAAGTAATTTAGTGCAGATGTCGTTGAAGCTGCGGATCCAAGTCCTGATAAATCCTAACTCGCTACGTTAATTTCGGTTCACTCAATCTGCAATCTATGATAGATTATTATTATTATGATTATTAAATCAAGATAGTAATGTATGTAATTGGTTTCAGTGGTTCACAAAGACGCTGATGTCAAAATAGGGAAGAAAAAGAAATACCCGCGACATTAAATTGCATGTCGGGTTTTTTCTGGATTGGAACCACTGACAATTTTACAGGTGACATTTTTGTACCCTTGACTGGATTGTATGAACCCTGTTTTCTACTTGAATCAGAATTTCAAAAAACATGTTTCCGTAATCAAAATACGATTTTTTTATAATATTAGATATGTTAATGTATTGGACGGCCCGGAGTTGCATTTCAAATGGTTGATTAAAAATTAAATATAAGTTTTAATGTTGTCAGGTCATTAGCGTTCCGGATAACTAAATTTGAGGAGGTAAGTATATTCTAAAAATCCATGACCTTTGTATACGTATACTCACGAAATGACAAATCATACTACATGAGGGGGGAATCAATTCGCTCGGAATTAACAGGTACACAGAGACAAAATCAGACACAAAATACAACCGACAAAAGTTCCTTTTTTTACAGAAAAAGGCACTTGATTACAAAATATTATAACCAATTACTATGGTTTTTTTTACAAACTGTGGGTTTGTTATATACGTTCACTTTAAGTGTGAAACGCGATGGCCGCCCGAACGACCCATTCGGACTCATTCGCCAGCTTGATGGTAGAGCTCGTCAGGTGTTCGGGCGGCCATGACGTATCGCACTTAAAGGGAACCAGTGCCGGCGCGTCATTCGTCCCGGCCCTGGTGCGAAAAAATAATCCCGGCCCTCTACTTACGTAACGATTGCGGGCCTGTTTTGTTATATGCTATACAGATCCGAAATATTTCGTAATTGAGCGAATCTCTGCTCCATTCTCTGATCAAGTTCTCACAACGCCAATTATGAAAAATAAAATACTGACGAAGGACGTACTCCAGGTCCAACCCACGGTTTTCGATATAAAAATTCTCATCGACTGATAACATACCTAAACTTAAGTTTACAAAGTGATTTTGTGCTATGGCCACTATAACGGTTAGAAAAATAAATAAATGTTTTCGGGTTGGAAAACGCCGAAATTCTTATGGAAAATAACATATAAAATCTCGTTGAACCAAGTGTCCCCCCTTTGCTCCTTACTCTAACTCCCGCCTTTTCACTTTCTTAAAACTTGAGAAAAAAGCAAAGGTTTCGACGAGATTTTATATGTTATTCTCCATAAGAATTTTGGCGTTTTCCAACTCGTAAACGTTATCTTTTTGGCTGTTACAGTGGCCATGGCACAAAATCACTTTGGAAACATAAGTTTAGGCAT
>JAQGCA010003057.1:0-12542 GCA_034698945.1 Protaphorura quadriocellata | reverse complement strand
CGCGGGCGTTCGGTACATACCCTACCACGACGGGCCCCGTACCTACCCCCCCTGAAACTCTCCAGCTGCCCTCCTCTGCCGTGGAGACTTTCTCCACATTTTGTGTCACTGGAGCATCTCAGCCGTAATATTTCTAGTAATGTCATTCCAAATATGCAAAATATGGCAAGATTTGTGGTGCTCTATCTAGGATTGATTAGAATTTTGGTTGAGAAATTATTCATACTTCAGCTACTGTATTTTTTCTATTAGAGGCCCGGGCTTCTGTTAATTCAGGGAGGCTCTGATCTCACAGGCACTCACCACTTTCTCCGTTAGGATATGAAGAAAACTGGAAAACATTAGAATACTGGCCAATTTAAGAGCCCGGCTACTAAGAAAATCAGTACAGTATTTTTTAAGTAATTTAATTTGCAAAGGTATGGGTACTGTACAAGTCTAGCTAACCTAGAATTGAAACGAGGATGAGATTGGCGGTCTGGGAAGGATTTTATAGCATACGTTTTATCCATTACTACATTTCTAATTTTTCAGAGTAAATCATGAAGAGCGTTTATGAGTTTACTCGTAATGGAGGTTTCATTTGTGGAAGTAATCCAAGACTTGAAGAAATCCCGTATTCTCTAACGGTTTTCTCCGTCTATATCTCTTGGGTCGAGTTGATTGGAATTTTCTCTCTTTGGGTTCTGCCCCAGTGTGCACTAATGACAGTCGATGATGATTTGACTCCGTGTGTATAGACCAAAGTGGAGAGTGAGAAAGCAGGATTTCCATGTGAGTGGAGACCCATATGCCATCAAATGCCACTGTATGGTTCAGCGATGGATTGTCCGTCAGATCTGTTAGTATCTATTTTTTTTCTATTCAAACTAGGGGTGGGGGACACAATGCAGTTGGAATTCCCTCAATTTTTGGATTTGTTGCAGCACTTGTGATCCTGAACAACTTTTGTGAAGAACCTACCCTAAAAGTCTGACTGTTTCGCCGCTACAAATACACACGTCGACGTACGCTATGCTATACCGCGGACCCTGACAGCTCAAAACACAGAGAATGATCTATAACTCATTTTTTGGAAAAGCCGAAATATGTTATTTTTGATCAACCCTGTTAATGAATTCACTGCTACTGCTACCCTTCCAGATCTCATCACTTGAGTCTCGCCTTGAAACACCGACTGAGGGCCATTCAGGTTTCTACGAATGTTGTGTATCAAATGGAATTGGGAAAACTAAAAATGAAGTGGTCAATCTTAACTCATGGCTCTAAGGTTGATGGTTGTCACCCAGAATATGAGATATACATTTTGAAGGGGATGCTCGCTACAATATGGCTGACGTTGTTCGTTGTTACATAATGGACAATCCTATTTTCAATTAAATAATTTGTGATGTGGACGCGTGACAAGCATTTGCTAGAATCTTACGAGGCGAAAAGATTTGCAGTGATGAATAATGGTTCTCTGTTAATTGACCGGGTCAAGGAGACGCACCAAAGAGTCTTCACTCTAAATGCAAAGTGATTGTCAAAGAACCACCCAAATTTGAAATCACGCCAGATCCAATGTACCAAAGCAAGTTAAGCTCATCACTAGAAATTCCATGCCAGTTTTTACAATGGGAATGACAATATTCATAAGGCTCTGTGTGTGTAGCAATGTCCTCTCGCTAATATGTGTGCGGAATAGGGTATGAATGAGTGATGGTTTGGAACGATACGGTCGTGTGCAAAAAGGATGCAAATGTGTGAGATCTTAATTTGGTCTATATTGTGAGGGGACTTAAAATCCCAGTCTAATCTCAATAGAAGCAGAAAACGAATTAACATAACATTCAGAGTTAAAGAATGTTGTTCGGGTCTACCTATATAATAAACCGTCGTAAGACGCAATATCTATGTGTTGCTTTGAAACATATATGCACTCCGTATAGCTAGATAGCTAAACGGTGACCTGGGTCGTGGTCACCCTCTGACTACAAGCAATATTTATTGGATTTATGCACGTTTCAAGCCATCCCGAGCTGCTGTGTCTTGTGACCTTGTATTTCAACCTTAAAAATTTTGTTGAAATCTGTCAACGTTTACTGCACGTGACCTCCGGTAACTTCAGCGGTCACCTGGTGAGGTCATATTAACAGTCGATGCTCTTTGTGACTTTGCGCGCCTATCATACGAATTTCGTTGAAATCCGTCAAGATTTACGGCACGTGACTTGTGGTGACCTCAGAGGTCAGCTGGGGGCTGCTAGGTTCGATTAGGATTTCTTTCACAAAAACTCATTAATCAAATTGATAGATGCCGCAACCTGTTTTTTTTTAGCCCACACAGGTCATTAATTTTTTCTTAGCAAACTTCACAATTTCGGGTGTGTAAATATTTCCTTGCATTGAAACCTCATGTTCGTCGAATCATGTTAAAGTTCTGCATGGGGCACAAGGAACGGGTTTTATTTGAGAACTGACATTACAGTGAAGCTAGTTTTGACTTTTGTCAAAACTACGTTGTCTGGTAATAAAAATTACCTCTCGTGATTTGAATCCTGGGATAACATACCAGATTCAAGTGATTGGCACAAATGATCTCGGCGAGGGTCAACCCAGTGAGATCGTCAATGTAACCACCAACAAAGGTATTCGTCAATTCTAAAACTCTACGTACATCAAATGCAATGTCACTCTCTCAAAATTCCATCTTGAAAAAATGATGCTTTTTTCTGAAATGTTTAAAAATGTCTTCTAATGTGTCTAATTCATGTTTCACTCACTAACAGCACTTTACAGTCTTATTCTAATCATTTTCCGATGGATTTTAACGTTGTAATTCAATAAAAGAATACAAAAGCCTTATTCAAAAACATTAAATGTGATAAAGTTTCGAAATTTTGTTTAGAAAGTTGTTTTCGACCTAAAATTTTCTAAAATGAAATTTTGGATAGACATCCGAAGGTTTGGACCCTTAAGAACCTTTGCTTCTAATCATGACTATTGTGGATTGGTACGATTCTATTTCCTTATGTTCGTTCCGTTTTTTGCTTCAACGTTTATCTTTTCATCATTTCATTTGTTGTGTCATGTATTGTTATTTTGTTGGATTTTGCATGATCCTATTCTACGATAGACTATTCTACGATAGACTGAGCTTAATAATATTCCTATTCTACGACGACCCACAGGTTTGTTTCTATGATTTCGACTTTAGTTTGCTGACAATGTGATTCAGCCAGCTGAAAATCATCCAATGTGTTAGAATTTTCTAGAAGCCACGGACAATTACTTTATTCTAGTATCGTGGCAGCCGGTAGTCACCCTTAAAAACGGAGGTTGGGATTTAACATTACCACGTCATGTACCGGTTACCCAATGACCCTGAGTTTAAACAACTCTCCAAGGAACCCATCAAACCAACAACCACCCACTACTTTTTATATGAGTAAGATATACATTTTTACAATAGATAAGCGGAAGAAAACTTGAGCTTTGACAAAAAGTTGAGGGAAAACTTATGAACCACCCTGTAGATTTTAAAATGTGTACCATAAACACAGATTCAGAGTAGATTTTAAATTAAATTGCACAGTAGAATAGAGAAAATTCACAGTAGATTTGAAAATTCTGTTGAATACGGTGAGGTTAGGTTGATCAAGCCCTTGGGGGGCTAGGGGGAGGGCAGTTGGGCAGTAAGTCGCGATTTTATTCATTAGACGTGTCATCATATGGTATTATATTTCGTATTGTGTTTGTCTTTTTTGTTCAACTAAATGCTAAAGAAAAATCTGCTAACCAATCGCAACCAGCAATAAGTAGGCATGCATAAAATGTAAGTAAACATTAGTGTCACAAGTTCGCTGTAATTATGACAAGACCATCCTGAATATTTTAGGAGTGGAGCCGCCCCAGTACTCGTTGTGATTTTGTGGCTGAAGAGAGTGTATCGATCGGTGGGGTAAGGATAATATTATACATAAAAAATTTAATTCATGGTAATTCATTCAATTATTAAATAAAAAGTTTCAAATTTTTTTCCTTTTAGTTTAGTCGAGGGGTGGGACGCTCCATTACTCACCTGTTGGATCTATACGTTTGTATTTTGTACATTTTCAAACAATTAGTCCTCGGTGAATGCACATGATAGTATATATAACTTCCCCCTACGCAGATCTTCTCATTTTGTCAAGAAGTAGATTTTCTCGCTAGATTTTGATTCGGACAGCTTTCATACAAGTCCACTTTTATATCTCAATGCTAAACTATCTTGATCGATCCTATGGGAAAAGACTGAGTGCAGTTCCCGCTACGAAACGCTAATACATTAGGACATCGAATGACGGTTTCGCGGCACAACGGCTACACATTGCGTTTTCATATCCATCTCTACAGTCATGTACCCACTAACCACACTATATTGCAACCTGGATAACCTAGAGGTATTTGTAATGACGATACCTAATTATTGGATTCAAACCGTCTTCACCTTAAGCTCCTTTTTGAACAAAAATCAGCACTACTTACAAGCACGCATAATACTTTTCGCAGCAGGTCATTTAAAACTAAATACTTGTGATTGAAATTCCAGATGTCCTTGTCAAAAGTTCAGACGATTTGTGGTTTCCTAGCCCCAACTCCACTCAGAAAGCACCCACGTGGCCGCCAAAGATTCAATCTTGTGCTTCCTAGAAACTTTTTGCCCACAACTTCTCTTAGTCATCCCGGACACTTGATCCCGAGCCAATTTTTAACCCCAATCCAACGCTCCTGCTCTATCTCACGATTCCATCAGCCCAGTTGCTCTCAATTTTAGCTTCGTTGCCTTTCAAGTGATCAAATCCAACCACCAGAGACACCGTAGTTCGAGACTTGGACTTTTTTGAGAGGCAAGTGCCACGTTTCCTTCTAATGGGTGAACTACAAATCTCCCATCAAGATCAAAGCAGTAGTGGAGCACAAAATTTTTAAAGTAGTCTGGCTTGTCTGGTGAAATTCTTCTTAGACCAATTACTCTCCCATAAGAACCTACTTATCTAAACAGGAATTGTGAATAACCGTAGCGGCTATGAAACAGGAATTATGGCTACAAGAAACGAATGGAAAGTGCGTGCTAGCAATAAGTTTGCATAAGAAAAAAAATATTAAACAAAATATATATAAAATATCGAAGACGACGCTTAAGTATAAAGTAAGTATAACATTTTCGGTCAGAAGTAACTCCAAATTGGGGTGATGTGAGGAAAAACTGTATAGTCTAATTAATTATTTTTGTCTAAAATTCATTTTTATAGGCAAGTTGTCCCTCCGTTGTGTTCAAATTCCATTGTTATTTTTATTACTTAAATACTATTATTATTTGTTGATTTTCATAGAGAATGGGTAAACAAAACTTAGCTAAGGGTTCCTGCAATTTCTAGACGAACTCATTCCTAAGTTAAACTTTAGCTAGGATTCTTGGTAAAACCTGCCCGCCCATCGCTATCCGCCCTCCTGATTTTGTTATGTTTGTCACAAAACTCTCTCAATTAATAAATAGAGATTGATATGTAACTCCGTGAACCATATACCTCCAAAATTGTAGCCACTGTGCACTGTAAGTAGAGTATCGCCTGGATCGCGTTTGGGGAACTTTCTGAATCTCCTATCACTCGCGAATGTGGACAGAGAAGGTGCGAAATGGCGGTCAGGGTACAGAGAAACGCATCATCGTCAATGTTACATTCAAGTAACACAATCAGACTTATATTTCGTGAACCTATTTGCCGTGGAAAACTCATTCAAGTCTTCCGTTCATTACGCACAAGTGCCAGCCAGAAACACATTTCAATAAGAATTACATACAAGCCTTTAGGTTAATCAACAGAAACGGTAAGAGGAACCCTAGCAAATCCCTGAGCTACGTACAATATTATATTAATATCCAGTCCATGTTGGAGTAGAGGCTCTATTCCCAATATTTTATGCACCAACATCCGAATTGAAAACGACAGAATACCCTGGCCAGGAAATGTCTCAGTATTCGTCGGAGGAATTTTTGTATTTAGAGATTTTGATTTAGAATTTAGTTTGACAATAATTAAAGGACAACGATCTCCATCATTTCCTTTCGTCTTCATCGTTTCGTTAGTATATCTCAGTTTTTCGTTACCGTTCCCAGGTTCCAGGCGGTTCTATACGTAAGTGGATTTCACTTTGTCGTTCTCGTTGGACTCTCAGTGGAAATATCATTAACTTCTGACACCTATATCTGTCGAGTATGCAAATAAAAAAACTAGAGCAGTTTCAGTTGACCTAAGTTAGACATCAGAGAGGAGTATGGGTTTTTTCTGAGAACCGTTCTTGAAAGTAAATACAAAGAAAACCTGTATTAAATGGTTTCAATTCCTCTTTGGAGAAAATGCCTGACTATGTGGCTGTGTTAACTGCGTATCAAGCTGGACCTGGTAGGTGACGATTGACGAATCATTTGAACAGTGAAGACATTATTTGGTTGAAATCACTCAAGCCAACGAGACTCTGTCATCAGCCATTCCAAAGTTCTCATAATATAAATTCCCCCCTCCATGACTGGTAATATAAATCGTATTGGAACAGTTAATAAAACTGGGAAGGTGTTTACTACGCGAATGAAGCTCTAAATAGGCTAGATGCTGGGTATACTTATTAGTCGTAGAGTTTGGAAATTATTTAGTGTGACGCGACAACTGTCACAACTCCATGAGGCGTTTTCATTTTCGACTCTACTAACAGGCTTCTCCGGGTCAAATGTCTTTTCAGAGGCTTTCAGAAGAAAGTTGCACGAGTAGAATTAATTCAAGCTGTTCAATGTACTAGCTGACAAATCACTGTCCACTGTCGAACTTAGGAGTAAAATAATATCCAAAAGGATTCTACAATGTTTGGCTAAGTTTAGTTTCTGCAAGCAACCAATGCCCAGGTTAAATGAATGACAAAAACTTATCAGCCAGGTATTGCTTGTAAAGGCGGTCATTAGTGACACTTTTCACCTACCGCTTCTTCTTTTCTTTAGGGACTTTCTAATTGCAAATTCATTTTCCTGGTCATTGAATGCTCCCTTGTTTTGGAGTCTACGGTTTATTTTGGTTGAAAATGTTTGAACCCTTATCCTTCATCACATGATTGCTGGTTATAGACGATTATCGAGTATTTTAGGAAAATGTAAATCCTAGTCCGCTACTACCAAAGATTATAAAGGATTAGTTGGGATTATTCTATTTCTGGTTCTATTTGGTGAAAATTCAAAAATATTAATGAAGGAAAATTATGGAAGACTAACCCACGGCATCAGATAAATTACAAAGATTGCCGAGAACTGATCCTGAGAGCTTGTTTGATTGACCATTCGTCAATGTGATTATAAGAAATTGTGTCAGTCATCCATTCTATAACTTTTCTTTAAATCTCAATATCTTTAAACTTTCCAGAATCGGGCGTTACGTCCATTCCGGCAAGGTTGTCTTTCCAGGATCACCAAGTAAATATTAATTAAGTGAACATTAAAGGAAATTTGAAAGGCACCAAAATCATCCTTGTTATCATGATATTCGGTCTAAATCAATAAAATGGCTCTTGAATATTTACGTCAATTTAAATATTACATCCCCGGCGGATATATAACTTTAAAATACAACTCTTGAACAGACTACAGTGGGTGCATCATGTCCAGAAGAGCCGTCGTTAAAATAATTGACAAGTAAATTCTGACCTCGTGTAGTCAATGACGAAAGACATATTAGTACGACTGTTCATCATTTAACAGATCCAGGAAGAATGAAGGAATCAGATGCTCATGTATTCTAGAGGCGGAGCTATTTTTATTGGAGGAAATACTGGTAGTTAACGTTCAGATTTTATTTTAATTTAATGCGATGAATTAATTTTACTATAAAATCCGTACAATAGTTTAAAATTTTAGTGTCTGAATTCGAGACTTCGGTTACTATTTCTACTCATTTTAGTGATATTCTTTTTGACCTCCGAAGTCACGTTTTCTGGCATTCAAAAGGATTAAGCATATAATATTAAATATTAAATAAACTAGAACTCGTGATAATACAATGTAAGCTAAGTAGATGACAAAATTTTTATTGTCAAAAAACAAAGTGGCCGGTACAAATATTTTCACAAAGTCGTCAATGAAATGTCTAAGGATTAATTTTGGCGTCAGAATTCTCGAGTATGAGCATTACACTCGCTTCCTGTAATAGAAACAAAAATTATTTAAAAAGAAATACAACTAATTTTGTTTTAGCATGTGTACGTCATGATTAAACCATTGGAATATTATTAATTGATAATATTCTTACTTGTAAAGCACGCAGAGCCTTAGCTAGAAACTTTTTATCACCCAACAAGTCATTTTCCTTGACAACCTCTTTGACAATGAGTTGGAAATATTTCGCTGGAATTACTCGTGCTATAATTTCCGTTTTCTCATATTCTCTTAACAGCTGACAAGTTTCATCCAAAGGTCTTGAGAAAACAAATTTACAAACGGTTTAATTTTTTTTTGGTTGGAGAGACGGACAAATTATTTCAATAAGAAATATTATTACTTGTATTTCATTTTTCTGTTATTTCCAACGCCTTTGGACGGTCCTACGGAAAGGTCAATGGTTTGATCCCCTGGAATTGGCTCCGAAAAGAGAATATAAAATTTTAGAATTAAATCATCTCATAACTACTTTATAAAACTTTACAATCATTTCATTGTAACAAAAAATATTCCTTATTGTAGTTTCTGATTTTAATATCATGTACTTGTTCTCGCTGTCGGTCACACAGTAGACACAGTAGACAGTACATTCGGAATTGAGGGCATTTGAGTATGAATATGATGGAATGTGAGTAAATTCAATTCCCTAATAAAAACGTGATAAGGGCTGGCGAACGAAATAAATAAAATGGATCGTCAATCATCATAACACTTTATATAGAAAATCCGTCGGCCTGTATAATAGTTTTGGAAGTCGACTATAAGTATTTATAAAAGGTGGAAGTCGGCTATAAGTTAAATAGTGGACTTATGTTTGAATACTATTACTAAAATGATCATTATTATTAGAACTCACCATTGGATTACTTGCCAGGACTTTACAAATGTTTAAAATAACATTCTTCTGAGTCCGTCCGCATTCCTCCGACATTTTCTTCCAATTTATGATTTATATAACACAACCAACAATTATATTAATAACAGGTAAAATTAATTATCTCGCCAGTCAACGATGGTTTACCGTACAAACGTTACAATTGAAAAACAGTTAGAATAAATTAATAAATAAATAAATATATAGCTCACCGGAAAGAAAACCGGTCGTTTACAATAGCTACGCACACAAATTAATTGCTTTCAAAATATATAATTGCACTAAAATTACGATGAATAAACGGACACTCAGTACTTTGATAGTTTGTTGTGAGGTGATGGATAGCAGAAATGTTGCAAAGGAATGAATTGAATCCAATGCGAGCGAGTCCTTTTGAACTTGTACAGACAAGGTAAGGGGGCAGAAGGCAGGTTTTGTACAACTACAAAACTGCCACCACTCACTCTAATAAAATCCATCAAATTCTGTGAAGCAAGCTAAATGCGTTTTCGACGGCTTGACACTAACTTGTATTCAATAATTTGACGCTTCAGTAGTCAGTTACAATTCTCCAGTGAATCGCGAACACGAATCCGTTCCATTGTGCTCAAAAATGTATGGAACTTGAACTTTTCCTACAAGTCTTTACGATTTCAAAAAGATCTTAAACTCTTTCAAGGTCAAAGGTTAGTAGTTTTCTTATTCTCATTTCTATTTCAAAATTATACGTCATCCTGCGAGTGGAGCGAGCAGGATGACATCAATGTAGAACAGGGTAGTCTTATCCAGCTCCCTCCACTCTTGGACTCCATATAATCCCTATCAAACTTCACATTGAATTTGCCCCTTGCGCCACCCACCACATATGAGTGCGGCGGTGGCACATGGGGCAAATACAATGCTCGTGTGATATTTGGATTAATTGCATTTTGTTTTTCATCTTTTTGCGTTGTTGTGTCTTTGTAATAAAAAGAGCGGTGAAAAAGAAATCTATGGGTTTAGGCACAGGCCACTATCATGCTGCCACCCAAAACAACTCAATGCTGCTACCGAATGCTGCCACTGGATGCTGTTCCCACCCCCTAACCCCAGAGCGGGGCTCTGCCCCTGGCCGCGGAAGGAGGACGCAATTGCAGTTATAGATACAGTTACAACCTCTGGCAACACGAAAAGGTGGCAGTATTGCTGTATGGCAGCATGGTGGTTGGTTTGTTTCACAAGTATATTTAGGGCTGATCGTATGAAGCTGAAGCCGTACGTATGAAGCGGAAAATTCAATTGCACATGAGGAAAGAATTGCTACCCTGTTAACTTATTTATTCTGTAATTTGAAAAATGATCCGCATTTTTAGGCTTCCAGGGTGTTATTTTAAACAAACTCTCCTCATAGAATAATTTGGCCGTTTAGAAATTTTGATTTCAAATATCACGTGTGTGTATATCAGTATAAAATCATTAAAACTACGATGATTTGGGGTATTGGAATGAATGGGAACGACACCTTTTGCCCCAGCGCCATCTCAGCTCAGTTGTCCACTGCTAAATACCATCCTCCCTTACTTATACCGTGTTTTCAGCTGTATTCTTTTTTTTTTGCCATCTTTGCCTTGTAATTCAATAGTTTTTCTTCAAAGATCATGGATGATTTAAACTAACTGGTGACATAGAGTCACAGGCGTCTTGGAAACCGCGGGTCTCCGACCACAGAACATTTCCCATAGATACAGGGTAGGCAAGAGCCGGGTTTAAATGATCAAAACCTCGTCGCACGAGGATTTTAGGAGTTTAATGCGGTTTTACAAGTTTCACGGGTCTTAATATTTGGGGTTTTACCTGGTTGTATACAACAATATTACGCTGAACTTAATGTTGTAAATTATTATCGCACTACAAAATCATAAGATTTTACAAATGATACATTGGAAACTTGTTCAGACCATGAGTGCAGGTTGTCATAAATAAAATAACAGAGTTCTCCACTCCAATATTTAAATTCCATAACTAACGTTTTCGAATTTCCGGTAATTCAAAATTGTTTAGAACTACGCGTGACTATATTTTAGTATTTATAACTTTCAATACTTTTCGCTCAATTCACGATATTTTAGTTAAAGAGTTAAGTTCCTATTTATGCAGCCGGAAGTTCATTGGTGGAGTCAAATTTGCACCGAAAAGGAGGTATTCTTGTGCCGACTGTGCTGTGCTTTTTACTCACTATCTCCGAAAGCTATTTCACCAACATTCCCGGATCTCACAGGTTCGATTTTTGCAATTTTTGTTTTTTTGAGTTGGTGATCTTTTACAGACGGTTTAACATGTGTTGGCGTCAGAATACTGTCCACGGTTTTTAATTTTCGTAAGGAAGGGTAGGTGATGTGTACAAGACCAGTCGATTCTATTGAGGAGTACCGAATTTATCCGGTCCTGAATCTCATTTCGTAGTCGGAATCTTTGAATATGTACGAGAACTATTGAATAATTTCACGCATTTATTTGTAGGATGCCATTACTAATACGAAAAATCAAGGCATATTAATCCAGAGATTGGATGGAACTCATGCTATCAACTCTATGTCGGTGTGGGGTTGAAGGAACAGATGACTGGCGCTGTCGAGCTTTGCATTTTTGAATAGAAGACTATAATGCGGACATGACGTCAATATTTCAAATTAAGAACTTGAACTTTGCATATGTATCTTACTCTGTCCTACCCTCTGGAATTCTAAAACTAAGACCAAGAATGGGTCGTGGCTGCTGCACATTTGAGGAGTTCCGGCAAATGAACAAGTATGGAATTCATTAAATAATTTAATTGAAGATATAATGTGCTTTCAGTTTAATGTGGTAGCTACGATTACGAATTGTGGACATCAGGTCGTGTAGAATTATTAGTTCATTAGTGTGAGAGTCCATTAGTAATATGTTCCAAACTCATTTTTGACCATTTAAGTGAAACTGAATAGTTTTCCTACACTATACTTTCGCTTTGCTCAAAATTAAATAAAATACGACTTATTCGAGTTTTCTACTATGGACCACTAAATTACTACTAAACTACTGTCATCTTTCTTGAATAAAAAAAATAAAGAGAAGATAGGAGTGAGACATCTCCTGTTCACAACAGTATTTTTTGACTCATGAGTAGGGTTGTAAGAGAATATTCTCTCGAGAATATTCTCGAGAATATACTCGAGAATATTCTCGAGCATAAATTTTTATACTTTATGCTCTAGTTTATGAATGGAATGGTTCGGAAACTATCGTCATTTACATTTGGTTTAGATTTAGATTTATATTTTGCTTTATTCAAGTGTCAACCATTTCAACAATGGAAAAGAATACAATCAATGACTTATACACTAATCGAAGTCCAAGAATGAATTTAAAAATTTTGGAGCTACATGCTACAGGATTTGAGAATATTCTCCTGAATATTCTCGAGAATATT
>JAQGCA010003056.1:0-12543 GCA_034698945.1 Protaphorura quadriocellata | reverse complement strand
GAGACCGAGACCAATGGACTATTCGACTATTGGTATCGCGAGACCGAGAGTCTCAGTTTTCGAGACTCTCGCGAGACCAGTTGTTGAGACTGGATTCCCTAATCAAGATATTTAAGATATAGATTTTTTATTTTGTCTTTTCGTAGCTTCCTACTAGCTATGTAAGGTCCTTAAGCTAGTAGTGCGAATTGAACCGAAGAATAGATATGAGCGACAATGTTCATCAGATTCCAGCGTGATATTTCAAAGGAATTAAATAATAATAATTTTCGTAAAGATTTTCTGAATGATGTGTTATTTTGTATATACTGGAATTATCCTGCACGTTTAATGCTAATCGTCTTATTTTTTCCTGCCTGTCACCACTCATAGCCAAATGAACGAATTTGGCTCTGTATTGACGAACATCTTTTACAGCTGTCTGATTTGAAATAAACGTCAAAACAAATAAATAAATACACCCATAATTCGCCCCTTCTTTTATGTAATGCACAGAAGTTGACAAAGTTAGCAGAAATGAATGGTTATATGTATAGTAGTGTATTGGCCAAGCAGTGAAATCGCTCCTAGTATTTCGATTTGGTGATGGCCGGATCGTTCGGACAGACATGATAATATGGTGGTAAGTTTAAAGAGGTTTTCTATTAGGATACAGCTGGTAGATGCAATTTAGCAATTTCAACTCCGGATAATTTTCGTAGATCAACTAGAAAATCAATTTCTTCGTTTACATTAGTCAATTCTGAAAGACCTGCCAAATAAAATATATTATCTATCTGTCCATCATCTATCTGTCCATCATTCTCAACAGATTTAAATATGGTGGATGAATAATGTTTATTGTCAGTTCTGGAAAGGGGCGTAAATCCTAATGTCAATTACTAAACCTTAAAGAAGTGGAGTTATGATTAGATCGAATAAGATCGTTCTGAAAGGACTCCTGTACCTGATACACAGACAAGAGTGTGGGACGAAACATCATGACTTTTTCTTCAAAAAAGATTTATCAGTGATGTCGTTACCAAATTATTTGACGTTGAGGTTGTTTATATATTTATATTTATCATTTTATCATATTACATTTTTCTGTATATTTATATATTGTGTCATCTCACTGGAACTGATCCAAACTGAAAAGTGGAACCTCGTTGAATTGAATATCATTATTACCAAGGTAAATAAAACAACTCACCTATAGGTAGGCCAGTAGTGAAAATAATTTTCAAACTCTTTACTTTTGCAAATAATGAAATTCCGTCGGGCAACCCCGTGCCAACCAAATATGAAGTGCATGGATTGAATGGGGAATTTTTGACCTATGAAGTCTTGTTGTATAAACAACTTGGTGCTTATTAGAGAGACCTATTTCCCATTGTCGTAATAAGCGCCAACGGATAAATAACTACTCGTTGGGGTCACTACTGGCATACCTATAGAGAAGGGCGTCGTCAAGGTTACTTGATTATTACATTATCATTAAACCGAGAACGGTCGACTCCCGCTCAGTTCATTTACCTTTTCCGAGAAACAACTAATTTCAGTAATTTATTGCCATTTGGTGAGTATTCATTAGAAATAATAAATTAATCACGGCTGTGAATTAATATTAGAATGTGATATAGCAGTGATTAAGTCCAAAACAATGAAAATCCCGGTTCTGATGAGTTTGCAAGACCAGTGCAGTGACAGTCAACGGCAACTTGAGATGACCTCAAACTGTTCAAACCTGTGGCAGCAACACCCAATATATACAGTCAACACAGTTACTCAATTTTTATCACAGAATTTATCTTCGTCTAATTTGTATGTATGTATATCAAGGAGGAGGTCTAGAAAAGAACAACAATATGGTTTCGTCTAATTTAATCATAAGCGAACATTTCTAGATTGAAGATCCGAGACAGCAGATCTTCCTTGCACTGATTCCTCCAAGGTGTTCATTCGTTTTAGTTTTGTGTAAAATGTTAATTTTAACAGGCTTAGTTTTTACAACAGCCATCTCAGTTTGCCACTCTTCACTTCAGGTAGATCATTTTCCCACATTTACGATACGTCAATAAATGTTCCAGAAATATGTCACAACTCATGACTGATTATTTTTCCAATAATTGATCCCTAGGCCTTCAACCCTAATAATCCGTTTGTCTATCCAGTCCCACCGTTAGTCTCACTCATTGCAACTAATCCTTTCATAAATAAAAGCCAAGCCGTTTTTAATGAGCCATTTGCAAATGAGAAAGCAGAGCAAATTGGAGACTACTATTATCACAGAGGTAAGTCGAATTTCACAATTATGGCCAGAGATTCTACTGAGGACGTGGTTCTTCAATATCTACAGTATTCTGCCTCTAGCACAAAGAAAAAGAGAATTTATTAAAATTTTAAATTAAACTCGTTAGATCTATTCAATTTTCTTATGCGCTTGGTTTTCAGTTATATTCTAACATCTAACGGTTTAGTGCACTGGTATTAGAAAGGCGGCTACTGCGACCCTTGCTGTAAGTTGCGATTCCGCAAATTCTAAATCCGTGTGGATTGGGAGCGCCACCTGTGAAAGCTTCACGCGTAACTCGAAAGATGCTAACCTTCCGCCATTTTATCTTTTCGTTATATTCGGGCTAATAATTATGAGTGACTCTTTTTGATTTCAAATTAAATTCTTGTAAGATGTATATGTCAATTCTTTCTGATCACTTCAACGTGAACATCAGAGTAGAATGTAGGTTGGGGGAGGGAATGCAGGGAAATGAACTCAACTTAACATGAATGAAAATTAAAAAAAAGTCATAATATACTTTATTTTTATAGCAAAGGAATGTGGGATTCATTTCCTAAACCCAAAAGAGGGTTTGATCATCAACGACAAGATGTTCGCAAATGGAGAAAACCGTCGCTGCATGTGGGGATTTGTGGTGAGTCGGAGCAAGTGCTTAATATTTTTTATTTTTAAATGTACAAAATATGTGTCGTTAGAACCTGTCCCACACGTCCTAAACCGTATAACGAAGTCTCCGTTAAGTCCCGCGAAACTCGATACCACTTCCTAGTGTTGTGAATCCGGTCTCTTGACCGAAAATGTATAAATAATGTTAAATGATTTTTCCATTTTTCTTATCAGGGAAATCTATTTTGTACACCGAGTGTAGAATGCCCCAAGTTCATCCCGAAGAAAAGAAAGGCTGACTGTCGGTCAAATTATCTCCAAATCACTGATGACGAAAGCTTTTCCTTGCAGTACGTTTAAATAGTTTCTTTAAACGAGAATTTAAACACCGACATGAAGAATACTTTGTTTACTTTTCAGCTTTTGCGATGGCTTCAGTTATCCAGGGAAAAAGGAGTACACGGCAGCTTCCGGAGTCCTAGACATAACTTACAGATATTCAAGTTTATACGAACGCCCCCAATTTGAATGTCTCGTGAGATGTGTGCAATACGGAGGTATAGATAAATTTTTTTTGTTTCAAGATTCAGCCTATTTTACAGGAGAACATCTTATACTTCCATCAAATTTAAATCTTGTTTTCAGCAAACTTCACCACATCCGTGAATTCGGAGAATGAAACTACGGTTGAAGTGTTTCCACCCAAGAAAACTTACTTGAGCAAATTGCTTCACCCGAGAATGCTTAAGGATTGCAGTGAGTCGATGAACGCCTGAGGGCAATTTAAATCGTAAATATTTCAAACTTCATATTTGTGTTCGTAGAATGTGGGATAACGAACTCCCCTGATTTACGACCAAACACCACCAGTTATACATCCGCCAATAAACATTATCGGGTCCTTGGTGGACGGGAAACTGCAGTGAGTCAATACCCTTGGATGGTCGGACTTGTTCATAAGGCGAAGTTGCTTCCATTCTGTGGAGCTTCACTTATAAACGATCGATATGTTTTGACAGCAACTCATTGCTTGGAGGAGTAAGTTGAGCCCCAACATCTTCTAAATCATTTAGTCGGAGGCGAATCTCCATGAGGTCAATGAGCTTTCTCCATTTAGCTCCTGGATAAAGTTTTGAACAGACTCCGAAGGTTTCAAGCCGCGATCAAGAGCTTCAAAATCTCTGTTCCTGACGGTAGAAACGCTAACAATAAGCGGCAGTTGCATATGGCAGATTATCCGTAATAGGTCCTACAGAAATTTACAGTAGAACATGGGGAAAGGTCGTTGGCATCCATTCAGTTTTTTATTGGCATACTTAATCGTCGCTGTATATGAAAGAGTAATTTCTTGTCAAAAGCAAATAATAGTTCAACGTCTACACTTACCCCTGATGACAACCTCAAGGGTGGTAATAGGAAATTGTCAATTCATAATTCCAGTGAAGAGTTGGGTGACTTCGACGTGATTCTGAATGAGCATGACTATTTCACGAACAATGAAACGTTTGGAAAGTCAGTTAAAAGAGGGATTGCTGAAATGATTCCATACCAGTACTACTTGGATTCTACTTTCTTTGGAGATATGGCACTCCTCCTCCTCGATAAACCGGTAGACGTGACCAAATTTACGTTCACTCCAATCTGTCTGCCAAAAGATAGTAGTAATACGTATGCTGACTATGATGTGATTGGAGCTGGTTGGGGAACGGTGAGTGAGAATGGAGAGAAATCACCGAAACTTTTGGAAGTTCTACTCAAAGTCATGAATAATGCGGTTTGTAATGATTATCACAGTTCCAGGCTACCGGAACCGCCGCAGGTCAATATTTATAATATTATAATATAATAATTAAATAAATAAATCTAATATCCATCTAAAAATCAGGTCACAGACACAATGCTGTGCGCGGGCTACGCCGAAGGAGGAAGGGATACCTGTTCGGTAAAATGTTTTTACTAACTGTAACAAGATATCTTCGACACAGCACGATAGTAGTATCTCTGGGGAGCCGGGGAGCGACAGACCATTACGCAAATGGTACCAATCTAATGTATGGGTCTGGGAAGAACTCCGATGTTCCAAAAACTCCAAATCAGGGATATCGCATATATCCCACCTCAAATTCACCGGATACCGCTCTCCCTGGCTTTCTTACTTTGAATTCAATTAAACCTGAGAATGGAAGTAATGAGTTTATATTTTTGTAAAGGGCGACTCCGGTGGACCCCTAATAACATATGAGAATCAACGTTTCACCCAAATCGGTGTGACTTCTTGGGGATTTGGATGCGGAGTTAAACTCAATCCTGGAATTTTCTCTCGAGTCACATGTAAGTTTCAATACAAACTAAACTAAATTATTCTCATCGCCACGGAATTTTGTCGCAATGTTTTTACTATCGCGTCTCTGAACCGACTACTAGAATGAGCAATCTGAACCTGCAATTCCAAGTGGTCACATTTGAGGAATAATCTCAAATCGAATGCCTGATCAGATTCAGATTATACGTTTTAATTTTTGTTTTTCCTTTGTTTAAAACAGCATTTCTGAACTGGATTCGAATGCATACTCCAGATGCTATTTGGTGCCACTAATTAATTGGTTAACTGGTGGATGGCATATCGTGCATCTTAAGTGAACACTTGTGTCACAGAGGAAATGAATTTAATTTTTCTGAAACTTTTGAATAAAATTGTTGACTCTCAAAAAAGGTTTCTGACTCCATTTGTCACTTCAATTAACATGACTATTACACAGTTCAAGATGGCCCAAACTCCTACCTTAGTGTCTGAGGTCTTTTGTCGACTGCTCAGGAAATTAAGTTGATATCGGCCGAGTACTCCTTTTATTAGTTCCAACAAGTATACGTCGAAGTGAACAACAAAGTACTATGGCTCCAATGAAGTGCCATGCCTAACTTGTACTATAAGTAATGCATAGTAAGATTCACCGGACTATTCGCGGACGAAGCATTTGTTCTTTCACTTTCATTTTAAAACACTTATCTGTTTCTTATCTTCACTTCATCATATTAATGAAGCCGTTTACTCTTTACAGATCATGTATCTATGTAAACCGTGCTACGGAGACTAGTTTGTCGATATTTTCACTAAGACGAACAAATTATTACCACCTTGCACTCGGTTATCTAATTTAATAACTTCTAGGCGTTATTCCTACAATATCTTGTACCGTATGACCGAATCTGGTAAATAGTCAGTCTACTATGTAATGTAAGTACTTTACCGGCAGAAACTTTTAGCTACAGGAAAATATGAAATTATCCTGTAGAAATGTCCTGTAGATAACGGCACGGTCTGCTCAAAAGTCAACAACTTCGAGAAACTCATGAGGTAAACTTGACTCTATTTAAGAGTTTCTTTAACATTCAACATGGCACCTATGCATCAAACTGACGAAGAGAGTGCCAGGGCGGGTAACTTTCAATCGCAATACAATACTCCTTTATTCAACGAAAATAATCGGAATCGTACCTGTTTTTGGTTGGGGCTTTGCATTACGATTGAAAATTTAAAATTACCCGTCCTAACATTCTCATCGTCAGTGCCCTAATTTTGTGGCATCTATTTGAGTATTTACGGAATTTTGACGACAAATCATTCAGAACCGGCTGGCGGTTAATTTGAGACACACCAAAATCTTCGATTATAATGGCTTGCAGAACATCTTGTCATGGATAAAATAACAGGATCAAACTCTCAAGTCCAGACTTGACTTTTCAAAATATTAACCCCACACTAGGTTCAATAATTGAAGTTAGCGTTAATTCATTATTTAATAATGTATGTCGTATGTCTATGTGTCATGTTTGTCTGAAACGTTGTTGCGTAACACAACACAATTAAACATTAGTCCGTGAATTCGGGAGCAATTAAGTGTGAAACCTTCACGAAATTACTCCATAGTGGAGTAATTTGGTTTGCCATTAATAATCAATAATTTGGGCATGCCGTTTGCACACCTTGCAGGGGGTTGTCGTAAAAAATTAACCTTAATATTTAAAAGCCTTAATCTTGAGCTTGAGATATCGGAACATTTGTTCGTGATTATAACAGACATAGAAGGAAAGCGTTGACAAATATAATAGTAACAATTCTATGTACTAAGTGGATAACATAATGGATTTTATAGACTAGGTAGGTGTATTTTCATGAATTGGTGTTGTAGTATTGAACCCTACAAAAATCCATTTTCGCTCAAACGTTGCACCAATCCCTGACAATTCCTCTCGGTACAGAAATGGGAGTCTCGTAATTAAACTCTCTATTTGATTTGGACGAACTGATGGGATTACTTTCTGAGCATACGACCAAATATAGTCTAGACTAGCACCAAATGGATGCACATGAAGAAAATTGGAAATAATTCCAATGAGCCGAGCTTCCTTTTCTGTTATTTGGAAAAATGTTTGTACTTCCGGCTCTCCGTCGGCAGGAATTAACTGTTGAGTACTACTATCGCAATTGTCCAGCGTTCCCTTTCTTTCAATATTATTCCTATTATTACGGTGATAGACGTACATTGAAGATGGGCTATTCCCGAATCGACTTCCATGGTTAGGCCTTGTTTCTGAGTCCGACTGTGTTGGTGAGGTCGAGGATGAGGTCATTGCATTTGCATTCATTCGGTTGACTTCGATGATTTGCTGTTGTGTCAGAACAAGAAATGTGAATAAAATTATCGTGTTTGCTAATTTGTAGTTCATGAACTCCCAAATAACATTTTGTATAGAGTT
Organism: Protaphorura quadriocellata; assembly: GCA_034698945.1. NCBI lineage: Eukaryota > Metazoa > Arthropoda > Collembola > Poduromorpha > Onychiuridae > Protaphorura > Protaphorura quadriocellata. Next base: position 4,901 of record JAQGCA010003056.1, on the reverse strand, counting down.
CAGTGTATAAGAGATCGCTGAACATCAGCTGGCCAGTTTTCTGGGGTACGTGGGATTCGGTAAAAGCTTTACACAGATCTAGTTGGTGACTTCATGAGCAAAGTTACTGAATATCAAAGAGGCCACTGAAATCGACATCAGGAACCAAAATTACAAAATTGTCTCGATTGACCCCAATGAGATATATCACAAATCACGACAGTGTCTTCTCTATTATGACCCGGTTCTATTAAAAAATCGGTCTCCAGGTCAGTCGCTTTCTCCATAAGGGTGCATGGAGAAAGTATAAAAAATACCCGGGTTTTTGCATACCGGGTTCTCATAGGGGAAATACGGTAAGTGATCTCTTTTACATAAATCATTCCACCGAACAATTCTTCATGCTCTTCATAATAGCATTGCTGTATGACGTGGGCTTGGCTGGAATAAATTCATGCCTATATGTCATGTCTGTTGAATTTTAGCTCCATCAAAAATATCACTCAAATCCAGACAAAACATAGCGGCGCGGCGTAAAAGTGACATATAGCTCAGAAAATTATACACTTATCACATTATTAGATTGTTGAATCTTGAAACGGAGAAGGTATTTTGTGCAGGGACATATTGTCGATAACTTACTTGCAGGGTGAGAATTTGTCCATCCTTGTCCTCCAAATCTGTCTTCAAGTCCGCTTTGATCAAATCAACTTCATTTTTGAAAGCCTCAAGCTGGCACCTTAATGCATCATTTTCCTCCTGTTTTGATTTTTAGACATTATTTCAATTGTGATAAACATCTTAAAAGATTAAAGTTGGGAGACATATGTCTGTACGTACTTTCAACTGGTTTACAGTTTTCTCCTCTTCTAGACGAATTTTCTTGCTACGAGGAGATGAAAGATTTGCATTTTCACCCCTGTCCGACTCCGAGTCAGAGAGATCCATTTCTTCATCCGTTCTGTCGTTTAAAACTTCCTCCAGTTGTAAATTCTTAATCTCCTGCAAAAACGACACATTAAAACAATAGCATGTACAATTATCTCAAAGAAAAGAATAAACCGATTTCTTACAGATGCTTGCTTTCTCCAGGTCTCAATGTTTTTCCTTTGAGCTTTTGTGAAGTGATCCCACACCTTCTTATGGCACGATGCTATAAATACTTTTTCAATTTGGCTGACTGTATTTTGAAGTAGCACAAAATATTGGTTAGACTTCTGAATTTCTGGTCCATTACTTAACTTACTTAATTTGTGTTAATTAATTACATTGGATAAGAAGTCCTTGCATTCTTTGTCTTGTCAATTCATTGGCTCTCTGCAATTCTTCCTCGAACTGAGATTTCTCTGTAAGCAGTCTTCTCACATGTGAATTCGTTGATTGAATCATTGAATAAAATGTGTTGGCATTTCGCTTGCTACAGTCTCCTCTGTCCAACCAAGTCATTAAAACCTGGATGCCCTTCATGTAGCTTTCATCAACTGAAATATCAAAAAACGACACGGCGTTTTATAATAAGCACGCAAAGCTTAAAGTGTGACTTCAATAACTGCCAATAGTTAATTTAAGAGGCCGCAGTGTTCTAAACGCATCCATTACTGTAAAGACTACATGTAGTTCTATTGCAAGTAAACATCATTGTTAATGTATCGACAGAGATACATCAACATGCACGATTGTGAGCACGCTGTATTGTTTTAAAACATCTTCAGAAGTTGCCAACATGATCGATATGTATTTCTATTAAGAGCATATCATAGTTAGTTAGTTAGTTAATTTTATGTATTACTGACAAGAATATCAGCTTTCGCTGTTTTCAACATTCGGACCTGGCTTAAGCCAACAATGAGAAAAGAGAAAAATTATGATACAACAAGTACAAATTCTTCTTTGTGTTTGCAGTTTTTTTTTTTTGAACCCACCATAGCCACCCGTGCAGAAAAATAAATAAAATAAAAACACCCCAAAGAAAAAGTCATCCGCACTGCGTATGCGTTTGCAGTTGTTCTACTGGGTGAAGTAATGTCGTTCTATTTCGACATTTTCGACGAGAATATTAAAAAATAATATACCTTTCAGTCTTTCCGATAAGTTCACAGCTTCATGTTCGGAATAATGAACGACAGGTGGCGGGCTAGGAGGCAGGAGCCTTTCCTGCTCAAGTCTTTCGCGATGTCTTTGTTCCCTCAGGAGCTGTCTTTGTCTGCATTCCCATTCGTAGAGATCGTCACGTGCCTGAGCATAATCCACATGTAACCTTCCAATATTAGCGGCATCCGAATTACTACCAATCCTCACACGATACCCGGATAAATAAATCGCGTTCTCCACAAAGGATTCTAACTCAAATCGGATGTGACAAAAATTCTTCTTGCTCATGCGAATTGTTGTTATCTCACCGCACCGCTCAAACACTTCTTTTGCGATATCATCACAAGCATTCTCAGGTAAACCGCCCACAAATACAGTTCGACATCCGGGAGGTTTTTCTCTAGTCGTTGGAAGTGGAGCAGACGGGTTGGGTGGGAACAGTGTACAGGATTTACAATGAATTATTTCTTTGGATTGTTGCTGCTGTTGCTGAATAGTTGATCCTGATCCTCCCAAGGAAGATGAAGTTCCGTTCAAGTTATTTGAACTGAGCTGATTCTGAGTATTGGCTGGTATTGGCAGTGGAGCTTTGGGAGTGGATAAATTTCCGGTCTGCGGCAACGAAATTGGATTCGGAATTGGAATGATATCATGTCCTACGTTGTTGTGCGAATTTGGAGTTGGGGCGCTAATAAGATTTATCCCATACAATATGTTTGGATCGCCCATGACACCCATTCCCATGACAGGATACCCCATCCCAGAAATCTGTTGTAGAATTGGAGTTCCCCAAGGCATAGAATTAGCCCCATGTTGTTGAGAAGAGATTGACTGACCAGATGACGAGGGAGATTGGCAACGTCGATTTATACATTTCTCAACCCCATCGTCTGAAGAGTCTGGGGTTACCAGTTTATTTTGACCCTGGTTGTTGGAGGAATTCGGGAGTTGTGATTGGCGAACAATTTGGGGTACTTGTACTGGAGCCGCCATTATTGGCATTCCGATTCCAATTCCAACTTGTGGTACTGTTGAAAACAGAAGTAATCGTATCGTAAATGTTTCGTATTTGTGATGACGATAAAGTTTATAATCAAAGTATTCTCGTACAACGAACAAGTTATCTTACCAGACCCAACCATTCGTATGGGTAACGGCCCGATAGCCACTCCCGGATGATGATGAGTGGTATCTGAAATTGAATACACAAACTGATCATATTTGGCATTTTTTTACATTTCTTGTAATTAATATTGTAATTTCAGTTAATTTACTCATCACGACTAGAAGTCACTCCTTTGTCTTGAGGCAGGAATGCTGGTTTGATGATAATATTGACATCATAGTCTTAAAGGAACCATTACTTCCCAACTTCTGGCGACCTCAACGGCTGTCACGATCTCACCCATCTGCGAGGATAGCTCTATAAATAGAGAAATAAAAAATAAACCGAAAACATTCTACCCGTCAGAAAAAAGAGAAGCAGAGCGTAAATGACAGATCGGGTAAACTGCCACACCCAATTTAAAACTCAACACAAGAGTTCGACAGTCCTACTATACTGAAAAAGTTAATCTCCAAAAAACATTCATACGTGCGAAAAACAGGCCCTTAAGTCTAACTTCTTATTTATTTGCAGACAATAGGTGATTCCAGAGTTTATATTGCCACTTGTCAAACGTTTGGTTAAAAATGAAGCCTTAAATTAATATTACTAATGGGCAATGCGATGGGTGTATGGGAGACTCACATAGCCATTAGGAACGGAAACATTTCACTTTTGGAAGAATGGCTAAAATTAGGAAACCTGAATGTCAATGTACGATTCCGTGGTGAGAGTTTACTTTGTACGGCAATCAATCAAAATCAGACTCGGATTGTTAATTTATTGCTGAGTCATGGGGCGGATCCTAATCTAAAGTCTAGAGAAGGTGGACGTAACGAACCACCACTAATGACTGCAACTCGACTGAAGAACTTGAAAATTGTTCAAATTCTGCTTGAAAATGGAGCAGATATAAATAGAAATAATTTTTATGGGTGAGCCAATAAATACTCTAATTCAAATTTCTTCGATCAAATACATATGAGATTTTATTTCTGTTAAGCCGAAACGTGAATAAGAAAAGTCACCGTTTAAAACGATAATCACTGACGTTACAACGTTAGCCTTCCGACTCAGTATACGTTACAAAAATATTTTTGCAAAATAGTTGAGGATTAAATAATTTTCGGATTTATAGAGATGTTTTTGTAAAATCTGGGAGGAGCCCTTTAGTGCAATAATGGCGATACATACTGAAAAAAACGCATAGTCTAAACAGATTTGTACAGGGAGACCCATATATTTATTTCACTCCCCTTACACAACCCGGAGATTTTTGGTAAAAATTAATTGGAGTATTTGATGTCGTATACATACATGAAAATATCTCTCAAAATTTTGAGGTGGACGGAAATTGTAACTATGGAGGAATCCTGAGTTCGCTACAAAACTTATATCTCACTTTTCTCAGGCAATCTCCATGTTGGGTGAGGTAAAATATTATAAACCACCCTGTAAAATATACACAGTTTTTCATCAAATGAGAGCAATGCCTAAATCCACTGAACACACCACAAATTTGTCCTTCACTTACACCGAAAAGGAATTTAACAAAGAATTAATGTTTTATTTAGGTATGATGTGATATTTCAAGCCGTAATCGAAAACGCTTTCGGAATTTTGGAATATTTGCTTAGTCATATTTCCCGTGGAAGTGCAAGACACAAGGAACGGAGAAGTTGTCCACTGATTTTGTCAATTAAACACGCCCCATCGTATCCCCTCA